>JALIZH010011486.1:0-10726 GCA_030522465.1 Rhipicephalus appendiculatus
AACCAATAAGTGGCGCGCCAGGAAGGGAGACAGTGAGGTCTTGCGGAAAGAGTGAACCAACGAGAGGAGCGTCAAGAGGGGCGAGAGTGAGACTCAGAGTGGAATTCAGACTTTTTGCGAAGGGTAGGTCCTTCCTTCCTTCCTTCCCCCCCCCCCCCCCCCCAAAAAGGGTAAGCATAGTCAAAACACTAAGCATATGTTCCCAGCCTCCCTGCCCCTCTGAAGGAACTCATTAGTCGTGGGTGCCCCCCCCAGTAAAAAAAATCCTGGCGCCGCCCCTGTCTCAGTGGAGCAAAAAGGAGGGCGTTGTTTATTTTGAGTTTGCACATTCATAACGGCCAAGACTGCTCCAGAGGAAGAAGTCGCCTGACGTGGGCGTCAGCGAGAGCTGACGCGGGAACGGGCATGTCGTCGAACAACCGCGGTGTTCGCGCATGAGAGGCCGAATAGCTAAGCGGCAACGAAATAAAGACTTGGAAAAACATAGAAGTACGATAGCCTCATGAAGGAGGGCCACCAGCTTCGCTGAATCGTCACTGTTTGCGAAGTGGAGCTGGCTGGATTTTTTTGGGAAACGACCAACGGAGTTTCTCCTCGCGAAGAAATTTATTTATTTCTTCCCCTCTCCGCTTCTCCTCGCCCCTTCGCCGAGTAGACCCCAGACGGCGAAAGTTTTGTTTGCGACTTTTTTACAATAATTTGTAGCTTTGCGTCCGGTAATCCCGAAATTGAATCGAAATGCTCTAACGCATCGTATAATTAATGCTAGCGTCGATAATTCAGAACGATTTTGCGTCAGTTCGAAACGCCCGCCTAAATAACGTAAGAAACTAGCGCAGTGGCGTAGCCAGGGGGTGGCACACCGGGCACGTGCCCCCCCCCCCCGAAATTTTTTTTCGCCATGGCATACATAGCGAAAAATGGCCATTATTTCAAGGAGGTGCCCCCTCCGAAATCAAGGGAGGTGCCCCCCCCCCCCCCCCCCCCGAAAAAATTTCTGGCTACGCCCCTGAACTAGCGTCCCACAGCGGGGGAGCGCCTGACACTACGTGCGATCAAGCATGGCCTCCGAGATGGCGGGCCCGCGGCGGGTTTCTCTCCGGCCGTCCCAATCGCCGCGCTTCCCAGCTAAAAAACGTACATCGCGTCGCGCGCCCGGCTACCGCGAGATGGCGCACTCACTTGGGATTCCGGCGGGTTTAATATACGGCTAGCAGTGTGGGCGATATGGCAACAAGTAGCATTAAGCGAAAAGTCAGGGAGGCGGAGAGCACTTATTGGATGACAGCGATGGAAAAGAAGGCCGGCTCTCAGTAACTACCGAAAGGGAAAAACGAAATAAGGAGGAAAAGGTTTTATGATAATTCAAGGGGAAGCGCTTTAGTGTTTGAAGCAAGGCCGGGTTGCCTTAGAACGCGTAGCTATAAGGCGAGATTCAGTAACGAAGAAGAACAATGTAGTACATGCTGTGGGGGGAACTAAGGAAACGATGGAACATGTACTGATTGAATGTGGCGATATCCACCCAGGTATACGTGTGGGCACGAGTCTACATGAAGCCTTGGGTTTTAGGGACAACAATGGAAAGCTGAACATGTCCGCGATAGAAATAAGTAAGAGACGGTTAGAGTATTGGTGGCAGAAAAGTAGAGATAAAGTGCAAAAATAAATAATGGGGAAAAAATAAGGTCATTCTGCCTTAAGAGGCAGAGAGATGGACCGTGAGTTTATATTTTCTTTGGTATAATAACATAGATTTAGTCAATGTAGATAAGGCATTAGGCCAACAAAAAAAAAAAAGAAAGAAAGTTTTCTTTCCCTATTTTTTTTTTTTTTTCGAGCCTGGTGGCAGACATGTCACCGCCCCGTTATAAAGGGGACGCTCATAGCATCCATCCATCCATCCATCCGGCGGCAGCAGAGACCGCGGCGGAAAGCAGAGCGCGCGGGATTACAGCGTGCGCATGTTTTTTTTTTCTTTGTGGTGCCGTAATCTTCGTGCAGTATTTACTGCGTAGATTCGTTGTGCTTCGTTCTGTGCATAGTTCCTATTTTTAGTTTACATTTTAGTTGTAGTTATGTTATTGTATTCATGCAGCACTGAGCTGTCATGCGAATAATGCTTTTCTTACGTCTTTGCATTTTTTGGTTTTATTTCATTTCCTCGCATGCATTGCAGTGCAATGATCGTTGCGCAGTGTTTACCAGCAGCTTTGCGTGCGTGATTTTTTCATGATTTTAGTTTTCGCTTCAGTTTTACGATGTATATTGACTGCACGAAGGCCACAATCTGCCACTTCACTCTGTGCGGATAATGCTTCCTTTATGCCGATGTCAATTTTTTACTTCTTTACGCTGCTGTGACGGCATTCACCTGTTATACAATGCCTGTAAAGCATTCCGTATAGAAGGAAGTGCCTGCAAGTTGTTAATAAAGGAAATGTAAACAAAGTGTTCCTAATGAAAAATTTGAGTGCTGCTGTACGTGTGTTTTCATTTCGCTATATGTTGTTACACCGAAGGAAAAAATGCACAAAGGAAGCAAGCACCGATACCTGCTTTTTGCGATACTGCTATTGTGGGCTCGGGGCCAGTGGTCGGCCGAAGCCCTCAGAGAACACGTAGGTGACATGAAAAACGCGCTTAATTTACGAAGGCCCGGCAACGACTGATCGGGCTTTAGCGGCAGGGCGAGCGCGAGCCCCCTGGCGTAATCACGCCCAGCCTCATTCATTCATTCACAAAACTTTATTAGAGTCCTGAAGCCCGATCTATCTATCTATCTATCTATCTATCTATCTATCTATCTATCTATCTATCTATCTATCTATCTATCTATCTATCTATCTATCTATCTATCTATCTATCTATCTATCTATCGATATCTATCTATCTATCTCTATCTATCTATATCTAATCATCGTTCTTTTTTTTCCTTCTCCTTCGCTAGCGCCCCCATACTATACAGCCCGCAAATTTCGAAGTATGGTAAGTTTCTAGCACATGCGGATCTCTTGCAGAGGGATCGCTTTTCCAAGTGCTCTAATAAAGGCGGCGCAAATCTACAGCAAAAAAAAAAAAAAAGTCCATTTGAGAACCTATAGGCCCCGGCATTGACTTGGCCTCTCGTACACCTTGACCAGACATTTCCAAATCAGCGCGAGGTTAATAAAAGCGCAAAACCATTTTTTTCCTCGCCACATGCAAGCTGCGCCAACAGCGCGGCAGCTTTTCCGATCCCAAGTAAGTGCGCCGCGGTGCGGAGAAAAGAGCGGGCCACGACCACCTCGGGAAATACGCTCTCTCCGAGCGATTGGGACCATAGAGTTTAGGAAACTCTATGATTGGGACGGCCGGAGAAAAACCCGCCGCGCGCCCGCGATCTCGGAGGCCATGGCTCAAGCTTCGGTGACGCCACCGTGGGTGACGCTGAATTAACGCGGCGTTTTCAAATCGGGGGACCCGCGGGTGGTGAAGAAAGAAACTATGTGGGTGCTTTGAGCGTGTCCCCCTCAGAAGAAAAGCATTCCTGGCGTAAGCAGCCAAAACCACCAGAGCAGCAGTCGGGGTATTGTGCGCGCCCCGCAAATGTTCTCTAACGTCGACAATAATAGCCTTACACGTGGAACGTCACACGGGGCCTCTGTCTACGTCAAACCAGAGATGTCGATTGTTGCTGATAACTCAGATGAGCACTCACCCTTACTTTAAAACCAAATTATTATATCTTAGAGGCAACGCTCGTCACTAATAATCGGTCAGAAGTGCCCCGCATGCAGGACTCTCAAACAACACAAGCATCTCGAGTTTTCAAATTTGGTGTCAGGGGTCCTTTAACGCTCGCACCTGCTGCACGCCGTAGTGGGCCTTGCGCGAAGTTTTTTCGTTCGCGTTGGACCGATTACGGCCGGCTTAACCAGCTCCGCTGTTAATAAGAATATGAGCATCCACGTCGTAACTTGTGTTCCTATCCTTTCTGTGCGCTATAGGTGTTAAGGTGGCGGTCCCACTGCCGCCATCTTGCCCGTAGTTCCAATTGAGACACCAGGCGACGCCACTCATCCATGTTTAGACAAAGGTAGAAAAAATGTGCGTCGCAGCTCGTCTCAATTTCTTCGCGTAAGTATGTACAGTCGGCGTCGCAGCGCGCGTCTCCTGCATGACTAGAGAATCGGCCGACCACGGCCGATGAAAGTTTGGGAGAGCGACAAAACGCGGACAGCGTCTTGCACATACCAAGTACCTATTCAACAAGGACACTATGAAAGACGCTCCCAGCGACCGTCGGCTGACCGAAAACGGTGCCATTTCGCTCAAGTGTAAACGCGCCTTTAGGCACTGAGGCGTGCTGCGGCAAGGTTTTTTTTTTGTTATTCTCCCCCTCTATCTCTCTCTAAAAAAAGAAAGAAGATAGTTAGTTTGTGCAGTGACTTCCCTGAGAAAGTTTGTCACTGGCCCCAAACCCTGGTAGTGTTGGGTCGCGTAGAACAGCCCGCACAACGTTCACGTGCATAGAAATTAGAATCGTTATCACCGCTGACGCCAGTTTGATTCGACTGTGAATATAGTACGCGCGTTGAGCACGTGACGCTTCAGCTGATATCTATTTTACGCCATTCTGAAGCTCCCAATAAAGCTTCTTTCCATTGGTTCTGCTCTACAGTATTACATAGTGCCCCTTTCCTGCGCCTTGCAGTGCAACCAAAAAAAGTATTTTGGAAACGCTTTGCCTCTTTCCCAGCTAAAGCACTATAATTATACCTCATGCATCCCATGTATGGGGCGCTGCCTTTTGTTGCTGTTGTTGTTCTTGTTGTTGTTGTTTTTGTTACATGGCTATATCAACAGATGTTAGGGTGACATCGGCCGCACTGTGGTGCAAGCGTCCCGCATCCTGCAATCGCCGAAGCGAAGCAGCCTTGATATGAGCTTGTACGCGATAACGACTACTTCCAGGAACGCTGACTGATGATAGCTCCGCGCGTGCCGCGGAATAGTTGAAATGTCCGTTTTGAGCGATAATGTCATGGCAGAGGCGGCCCCCCGCCGTTACTGTTTGTTGGTTGGTTAGTGGGATAATTAGGGTCATGTAGGTGTAAGTTAGCGTGGGAGTATGGTTGTCCTCTGCTCCCCACACTAACAAAAGTGACAAGTAAAACTCAGCCGTGGAGCATAGGCTCTCCAGGTAAGCGGAAAACGCCTCTGGAAAGTGTCCCCACTCTCTGTCGATGGTTCGCCGATGCGAACAAAGTCGTGGCAACGTTTGTGTTGAGTATGTGCAGTGTTCGGGCACCAGAATATAGATGTATAAACAACTGCGATTTTTTTTCTCCACGAACCAAGTTCGAAGCGCAGGCGGTAACAATAGAGATCATGAAGTCATGCTATGACATCAGGAATGCGAAATCAGTAGTAAATGAAATACACACTGGCTCACGACCATCCTGCCCAACTCACTGATGTCTTTCTTTTTTTTTTTTTTTCAATTCCTGTGCGTGTCCGGAGTTGTATAACACTTGCGCATCATAATGTCCGCAACTTGGTGGCCCACGCAAGTAGGAACAAATATGTTTCCAAGCACAGGCATTGTGTTGAAGTTCCATATTTCATTTATTAAAATATGAGGTACATTTTTATTGTTCTCACCAGCTTGATTCGACACACATAAATAAACCTTGTTTTTCAATCGATCGCCTTGCAAGGCTTCAGAAAACCTTGGCACGGGCACCAACTTTTGTCACCAATTCGCGACAACACGAAACAGCGCTTTGTCTGAACAGCCGAATGGAATCTGAACGCAAAGCGTGCAACCTGGGGCGTAGAAATTTAGGTGCATGATTCTGTCCCAACGGTCACCTACCCTAACCACCCGCCCCTCATCCATTTTTTTTCCCCGTCTAAGCCGAGTGTAGAAAGGTGATCAGTCGATTCTGAATTGTTGTCCCGCAACAAACAGCATTCTTCGTCGCGTGCCATTCTCGCGGTTTTATGGAAAGTGTCCATGATCAGCAAATTCACAGGAACTAACGATCGCCGGCCCCCGGGCATTGCAATGTCCCTTCCCCTTTCCCCAATGTATAGCGAACTGCGCTCAGACGCTGCGCCGTGCTTTCTATTGGGCTGCAGAAATTAGGCGTCTCTTTCTTCTTCTAACCACCAACGGCGCAGATTTCTTTTCCCTTAGCCTTACGCGCGCTCACTGCCAATAAAACTTGTATGTATGTATGTATGTATGTATGTATGTATGTATGTATGTATGTATGTATGTATGTATGTATGTATGTATGTATGTATGTATGTATGTATGTATGTATGTATGTATGTATGTATGTATGTATGTATGTATGTATGTATGTGTGTATGTGTGCATGCATGCATGTATGCATGTATGTGTGCATGCATGCATGCATGCATGTATGTATGTATGTATGTATGTATGTATGTATGTATGTATGTATGTATGTATGTATGTATGCACGCAATATCACGTAGGACACAGGTCAAACACAGATGAAAGACAACGCTGAGAGTCGCAATGCTTCCGAGCCAGGTACCACTCAACCGGACTGACTGTGAGATGACATCGAAGTGGTGGTACTGGTTGTAAGAATAGACGCCTACTTATGCAGCCCTCGAAAAAGCACGGCGTAGATTGAGAAGAAAGAGACGACGCGTTCGAGCTGTCGTAGCCAAACGCATGCGCACCGTGACACACACACACACACACACGCACGCACGCACGCACGCACGCACGCACGCACGCACACACACACACACACACACACGCACGCACGCACACACACACACACACACACACACACACACACACACACACACACACACACACACACACACACACACACACACACACACACACACACACACACACACACACAAACTCGATGATGAACGGGGGAGCGGCGTGCTTTCATGCGCGTTATGTTTTAGTTCACCATAATGCGCGTCCATAAAATAACGATTGCACATAACATCAATGAAATGTTTTGAAGCGTTTGAGTGGACTAGTTTGAGTGGCGTCGCGCGAGCGCATGTCTGTTTCATTTTTTGGCGTGTTTCGCGCGTTCTTATTTATAGAAAAACTGGCAGATTTCAGCACAGGATAAGCATAGTTTTCTGGAGTTTAGAGCTACATTTGTGGATGATTACTCTATGTACACACGACTACCACCTATGTACAAGGAGTTAGAATCTCCTATAGCACATGGTAAAAATATGGAGCGCTCTTCAAAAGAGGTTTCTATACGTAACGTTTTTTTTTTTTCTTGCAGGCACTTGCATGCATGTATTTGGAAAGAAATATGAACGCAATACTACTGTGAGAGCGAAACATTTATTTACAGAATCCAGTTTCCTTTTGTGCCTTGTGCTGTCGCAGCAATACACCTATTTGTTCTGGAGAGTTCTGGCTTTCCTTTATTTTGACTTACAGACGCTGTCGACAAGTTTGCCATTTAGGTAGTCGCAACAGTTCTTCAGCAAAATGTTTGTCAGTATCGCAGGATATGTTTTATCACTATTTTGTTCATGCGGCCATTCTCACGGGCGACGAATTCAGATTATTCTTCGTTGACCAGCAATCGCACTATCAGCTTTGGGAAGAGCCGCTGTTAATCGGGCATTAGTAGCAGTTCTGGCTGCGTAGCGAGCTGTAGGACAGGGTAGTTGTGAGCAACACCGTTATCGATGAATAGAGTAGTCCTCCTCGGTCACGGTGTCCTCGGTCGAACTGCTTCCCTACACCGTAGCGCTCATCAGCGACTAAAACAGTGATCGTCTTATCCATAGTCAGCGCATCTCTGCATTTAGCGCAATTCAACTTTTTCAGGGTCCCGTACACTGCATATACTACCACGTTGACCAGAACGACTTGCGTCTTTGACAAAGTCTCGCTTCTGACAACATCGTTGCATCTGGGATGTAATCACCTCATTGGGTACAGCTTCCCAGTACGGGTCAGTGGAAGTTGTCGGCAAAGTGCACTGCAGGCTTACACTGAAATTCTCGGCAATTATAAGCTTTGAGCCCGTTCACCATCGTGTCCCCGGTGAAGCGCCAGTACATAGCATTTGCACCGCATGTAAGCGTAGAATGTTGGGCCCAGCGTAGCATATAGGGCACAATTGCAAACCTCGCAGGCACGAAAACACTCAAAGGAACGCGCAAAAAACGAGCAACTGAACGGCGAAGAGATGCACGTCGACAAAGACGCGCCAGGGAACGCCGGTTCTGCGGACGCGCGACGAACGCGCAATACTCCGGCGTACCGAAACCGTTTGCTGCTGGATGTGATCGCCCCATCTGCTGACATAGTGCGAGCGGTGCGAGTGGAAAGAGTACATAACTAAGCCCTTCTCCTTTTACAGTTCGTGATGGTTAGGCGCGGCGACTAGACTTAGCTACTGGGGCACACAATGAAGCCTGGAGAAACAATCCGTACCCGTTTGACCGGCTTTCTTATGTTCTGTGGTGCCACATTTGACGAACGTTGGAACTCACATAAAACAACTTGATTTTTATTTCACAGATGGCGCTACCTCCTAAAAATCACCTGTGAGATGTATGATTTGATGAAAATATTTTGTTTCAAGCACTGAGTGGTCGAGTTAGTGCGCAGAAGTAGATACAAGACACAATATGCCTCTACTAATGTGCAATACTCTTTGTGAATTACAGTCTAAAAGAGAAAAAAAAAGCCACTTTCTACGGAACTGCCAAGCAGAAAAATTACGTAAATTCACTGCTGCCCTGTAGGATCCCTAAGCAACATAAAAGAATTTTCTCTTCATAGAATCCTAGAGAGAGGCCTGCTGCTTGGTTATGTAGGAGTTCAGGGTTTCAGCTTGAATAGTTTTGTCGCTTTCTCAGTAATGCGTGACCAAGTAGAGCCGTAAACTGCCGCATTGATGTAATAATAATTCATCAGGTTTTCGTCACAGCACAAAACAACTTCGTGTAGAAACTAAGTATATTCTAGTCTAGAGAACCACTAAATATTGTAGTTCTACATTGAAAAGAAAAAAAGATATTCAGTGACAAACTTTCATTATTTTGCCCATTTTTATTGGAGCGTAAGTAAATAACTGATCACTTCATACGCAATATCTCTTCATAGAAACATTGCATAACACTCCGTCTAAAGGCACAGTAAATTTCACTCTGTTATGTTGAACGGTTTCGCCGTACTCGCAGTAGAACGAAGGCTTGTACAGCGAAAACGTGTTTTGTTGCTCACGCTATGTTCATTTCTGTTAGATAACAATTCGGACCAGGCAATAATAGCCGGTGTCATTTGAAAGCGGAGATTTTAAGCTTTCCAAATTTGCACAATTATAATTTATACATATAGCGCAGCGAGCACAGTGCGTCATCAAACAATGCCTAAAATGCCTCCTGTTCTTTCAAGAATATGAGATGATGGGCACAGTTTTGTTTTGATGACAATTTTTATTTTGCTTACTGTTCACCCCAACGGTTCGCCCTAGCCACCACGGCCCTAACGCTGCCCTGCTGGCGTGTTAACAGTCGTTGTCTGGCAACCTCAACTTCCTTAAAGGGCTACTAAACTAGGCTTAACTAGGCCAAAACACCTAAACTACTACCTAAACTACAGTGCCACCCAGAGGTCGAAATTTAGTTTCGGTGTTGCAGGTTGTGCGCGAGCAGTGCCTTCTCTAGGAGGCACTGGCGCGAGTCTACAATGAACGCGTAGCTGTGAGAATTTTTCGAAACGGTGCCGTAAAAGAGGAGTTACACGCGTTTGATTCTACAAAAGAGGCCCTCGCTCGTTTCGCTCTTTCCTTCGCTATGCTCCGTTCGTCGGCTCGTCTCTCCCTGTAAACTTTATCTCCCTCTGGCCGAGTGCTCCACCTCACCGCGCGAGGAGGAAGAGCGGCGAACGCACGTACGTACCTGTGAGTGGACAAACAAATCATGTAGACGACGAGCAGACTTGTAGTTGACGTCACGCCAACGCCTCCGTTGACAACGCCTTGGGTAATGGCATGGCGCAGCATATCTGGTCCAGGTCGAGACAGCTGTTTGCTCTGTCAAAAATGGATGGCGTCATAAGCAGGGTACTGTGATTGTGAGATTGTCGACCATTGAAGAACACGTGGGCGTGATTCCTCAGACAACTGAGACAGTCCTGGCATCGACACTTGGTCGAATTCAACGATATGCCACTTCATGTTGAAACAGCTTTCTGTAACCACATCGACCTTCCAAGCACGGCATACGATGACAAAACGCGCCGCACTAAGACAGTTCCGCCTCAAGAGCTTATCAACATTCGTGAAAATGGCTTTCTCACAACTGGAGAACCACACCTACACTTGGACCGCGAGGTCCCTGAAAAATTGACCATAACTCGGGTACAGTACAGTGGCCGAGGCCCCGGAGACGCTGAAGCCTAAAAAAACCAACAAAAGCGGGCGCCTCCGGCAACCCACTGAATGAAGAAAGACCCCTCTGCTGCCAAATTTTTGTTTCACCATGGTAAATACTGCGGCAAGCACAAAAAATGCGCGAAAATAGAGCACACCTTCATGATACCTGCAACAAGCTGAGACGTTACCCGGACACATGAATTTTGAAAGGCGCGACAACTCAGACGAAAAATACGAAAGAACCACACGAACACGGCGCTTACGTATTGAGCATGGTTCTTTCGTATTTTTCGTCTGAGTTGTCGCGCCTTTCAAAAATT
>JALIZH010011487.1:0-54340 GCA_030522465.1 Rhipicephalus appendiculatus
GTATTGTAGACTCTGGCTAGAATTCTAGCGCACTTTAAAATATTCAGATAAATGAATGGATGGAAGCTGTGAAAGGGTCGTGCCATCCGCTAGTCTGGTAGCACGAACCTGAAATATATTTCAGGAAAGTGCCATCCTGTGCGTTTGTAACTAGCAAAGGAGCGCCCTTGGAAGCTCGTGCTTGAAACGGGACGGTGACGCTCTACTTATTACTACACTTTCTAAAATTTGCAAGCTCTCATGAACTATAGTTAAGTACTGACGTGCTGCGCAAGCAGGAAGACAAAGGAAGACAGTTACAAAGCGCAGTAGGTCACAGAGCGTTCTGTGCTGCTTGCATAGCATGTCATTATTTCAGCATGAACCAACTAGTCTGGAAAGAAATTTTGTTCCAAAGAACTAATTTGCCATGGACGGATTTTATGAGCTTCGCTTCGAAACAAATTGTTAGCGGGACGCCACTAGCTGCCTTCCTATTGCACCAATTATCGGCCTTCAGCCTGTAGAGCCAGAGCGCCTTCAAGTAACTCTTGTACGAAGCTACACGCTGTAGTAAACGCTACTACATACAGTAGAAAACAGTAGCTGCACGTGGGCAGCGCCGCGTCACGTTGCTCTCAGCGTGGTCGCCATGAGAGCCCGCGGCGAATCGCCCGGTGCCGATACCATCGCGCAGCAGCCGCTCATTGTCTTCGGGCGGAGTGTGTCCTTTTGTGCGTGCGCGGAGCGGTTTAGCCAGTTGAGAGACGGAGCGGCGGTGTACGGTGAACCAGACCCTGCGGCTGTCATGACCGGTACGGGCTCGGCCAGGTCCCCTGTGAAGTAAGCGCTGACAATTATAGCGTGCCTCGCTTTCTTCCTGGTTTCTTCGCCTTTCGTGACTCTTCACGTCATCACGTTCTGCGAGTGTTGCAATAGCGATCGCGATATTAGATAGCATTAGCGTGTCCGGTATTACGGTGTATACGTAGGCGTGCACAGGTTTATCGATTATGGAGGGGTGGGGGTGGGGGAGACAAGTTTTACCGAGGTGCCCCCCACCCCCTCACCCAATGGCCGAGTCCCGAAAGAAAACTTTGCAATAGATGAAAAACTGAAAACGAAGCGACGGCCGTGCTTCTCACAACGGCATGCCTTTGGCTCTCGGCATTCCGGGTGTAAAGCTGCGAAGCGAGCAGTTGGTGGAATGCAACATCAGGGCACCTCAACTACCCTTAATGTAAAAAATCTGCATGGTCGTAACCTTGCAATTCGAACAATGGCGGGACAGCTAGATTCGACTGGGTGAAGGTTAGGGGCACACTTGGCTCCCCAGTTGTAGAAAATGGGGCAGGGGAGGGGTCACCACGATAACACTTTATATATATCATTTGCCTGTATGCAAAAAGGTAGCTTAATATTTGTATTTTTATTCGCGAAGCTGAGTATCACGTGACCTGCTTCACAGTCCGTAACCGAGCACAGCTTTTCGCGTGGAACAGTCGGCGGTTACTGTGGTTCATTCCGGTTAACTGAGGTTCGTCGCAACTGAGGTCACAGTGCCCACGTAACAAGGCTAAAACTAGACTTGCGTGCTTCTGGTTAGATTGCATTATCAGATGTCGCCAGCAGCTTCGTTGCAGCCGTATAATTCTCTGGTAGTAAACCGCTGAAACGCAAACGGTGAGGCGTTCACATACTAAACCTCTTTAGAAGTTCAAGCAAATTAAACAAACACAATTAGGCGTACTGCCACTCCGTTCGTCCAGCACGGAACTGACACACTCCGTGAGATTCACTCGGGCCGCGCGTTCTCCGCCTCGCGTGATGCTTTCCTCAAAGATGGGCGACGCGGGCGGGTGAGGTGGCGGCGTGGCCCTGACGTTCGCGAAGGCTAGTTAGGCCGCGGAAGTCGTCTACGACGCGGGAAACCGAAAACAAAAGCTCGGGCTAGCGCTATAGCGTTTCCTTTGTCGTCGCAGTCGTGCCGATACGCGTCTCCTTTGAAAACGAGAAGAACGGAAAGATCGCGGCAAACGGGGCGCGAAAAACACAGCGTCACCACCACCACCACTCACTTCCGCCACGAGGCTTTGCAGGCAGCGAGACAATGTCTTCATTAGACCTGAACGTGGAGGTCCTCGCTGTAGGCCCACGGCGCGGTTGAAACAAAAGAAATCCCTCACCTCGGGAACGACGTTGGCTTCGGGTCACAAAAACAAGAAACGCTTGGCCAGAGCACGAGTGCGCTAAACAAACTGCGGGAACATAGGACGAGTCATTCAAGTGGAAAAACGCTCTCTACGAGAATAGAAGCGGCAGGCGTTATCGACGCGTTTGCTTGGTCCTTGGAACGCCTTCGAGGATGCGACAAATCGAAGTTTTCTCACAACCCCTCACACACGGGCACTCTAAAGTCCTTTAGGTAAGGGGACATCTTCCGGAAAGGCGTTCATGCGTAGTGACGCGCGACAAAGGAGTATCTTTAGAGTACCTAGAAGGCTCGAACCTCAAATGTTTACTCAGGAAGAGCGGTCCTGAAAAGAGACATACCCCATGTAGACCTTAACGTAGAGTGCACGTCTGTACTGTTTGTTCAACGGCTTCAGCAACCTGCCCCCCTAGTACGAGAAACAAAGAAGGCCGGTCGCGAAGGCGATAACGCTGGAACGTTCCCATGCTGGACGGCTCAAGTTTTTTGTTGAGGATGCTCGGCTGCAGAGTTTTCAGAAGTGTACGCGGCCTGCGTTGCGGAAGCGTCCGCTCGGTTTCGCTTCCGTGTACTTAAGGTCAAGCGTTGCGTACATGACACTTTCTGCAACTTTCCGGGCTAATGTGAAGGAAGCATTCTTTAATTTCGAAACTTCTCCGCATTCTTCACCAGTGTATCCATTGCATGTGCCCCAGTTGCCACAAAAGAGGGTTGCCAGCCGTTCCGATACTAAAGGGAAACGACTTCGTAAAAGCCACTGTTTGCCATGACTGGCAAAGTAGAATGGCCTCTTTCGGTGAAGTCCAGTTGGCATCTGAAAACGGAAGTGTTCGGGTAGTGGTGCTGGTTGAAGAGAGCATGCTCATTAGGATGAGCTGCTCATTTCAGCGAATGCTTCAAATCGCATCTTCAAGATGCACTGGTGTTCCAATTGCATTTCACCTCCATGTGGCCGTCATGGTCGGGAAATCGACCCCGCATCCTCGAAATTCGAAGTAAGGCATCCTATCTACCTGCTACGCTATCGCGGTGGGTGGGAAACGCAATGTCCAGCGCGCTGCGTCGTCGACATAAATTACGACATTGGGCATGCGTGAACGTGCATGCGTGCCTGCAGACTCCATCAAACATCAAAAACTCCAGTTCGTGTGTGCGCAAGCGCACGGGCGTGCATGTGTTTGTGTGATAGGAATATACAGCTGGTAATACGAATGCGCAGGATTGTGAACATGGCAAACTCAAAACTTTGCTGGCACATTCTTTCGCCTCCAGACTTGTGCTCTGTTCTCCCCTAACTGGCTTGCTGTGGAGAGGCTGATGGTTTCTATAACCTCGGCAACTACATTGCCATTAGTTGTGGAGGAAAAAAAAAAGGTTAACCAAAAGCAAAAATGAACACCGAAAGACAAAACATATAGCAAAGTGGAAAAAAAAAATAAAGAAAACAACATCACAATGGACCCTTCGCTTGCAGGCGTTCTCTTTGCTATAGAATGTTCGCACGCAAACGTTTCTGCTCAAGCTTATTCCACGCCATTCCTTGCCGCGGTATCCAAAGCATACAGTCCGTATATGAACTGTTTGATCGAAAGGGCTGCGAACGAAACACTTGCGAATGTGCAGGCCTACGCCTCACGCGATCGTGTCTTACTGCACTGCGTATACAGCAGTCGCATATATAGTTCTGCAATAGTGGCCTGTTGCTCATTTATCCATTTTGATCCCGCATTGTTCGCCGTTTGTTTCTTTCCTTATATTCTTCTCGCTAACGTAGAGGTGTGTCAGGGTCGTTCAGCGAGCGCTCGACGCGTGCTGCGCAAGCGTCTCGGCTTCCAGTTCTCGCCTTGTTTCATTTTTCTCGCATCCGCTCTCCCCGCTCGACTTGTCTCCTCGTTTGTTTTTTCTTCTGCGCGAAAGTAATTAGAGCTCCTCGTAAACGCGTGGAAACGTGTTTTTGAAGCAAGGCATGTTGTTGGGCTAGTCGGTTCATGGTATCGTAAAGGTTTAAACTGCGCGATGAAGACGGGGCGGAAAGAGGAACACATACGCACACACACAAGCGCAGAACGTGTTTTCTCGGCGTGCAGCGTCCGAATAGTGTCGTTAAAAGAAGTGGACGTGACGTCACAACGATGACGTAGCATCGCGATGCGAAAATAACTTCTTGGCCAAGTTGGTGCTAAGGTTTC
Source organism: Rhipicephalus appendiculatus (assembly GCA_030522465.1). Taxonomy (NCBI): domain Eukaryota; kingdom Metazoa; phylum Arthropoda; class Arachnida; order Ixodida; family Ixodidae; genus Rhipicephalus; species Rhipicephalus appendiculatus. Next base: position 4,381 of record JALIZH010011487.1, read on the forward strand.
CTAGGTACACTTGACTGGAGCGCGATATTGATTTCGTGAATAGGTGAATAGGGGAGAAAAGAAGGGAAGACGGTGAAGCACCAAACTACCAACTTTTAACGACAGCCTCAGAAACAGAGCACAAACGGCACCTTGCGCGCATGAGCTGAATTGCTAAGGTGCTAAAGATTGCTAATGTTGCAAGGGATTGCTAAGGACCGTGTATTGTCGCTTGCACACCCCTATATAAGTGCTTAGTAAGCCTTCAATCGCACCCTTTATAATAAAGACTATAAGATTATCTAAGATTTTTGGCAGCTTATAGGCAAGTTATTATAGGGTTGTACGATAAGGTTAATAGAGACAGATTCCGGTGAGAGCTAGCAGTGGTCTAGAGCGAGGCGTCACCTTGAAGGTTCGCTTTCCCGCTTTACAGGAGCTTCTCGAACCTGCACATGGCATGCGCTGTCAAGGTGTAACAAGAAGTTATACGCGTAAGCGAATCTGCGCGCTTCCATCCCGGACTAATGCTTGCCGCTGAAGAGCTGATAGGTCAAGGTTGAAATTACAAAATAGAGATGTTTAAATTTTCGAAGAAGGCATTACAGCGTGCAATATATGCTTATGATTGTTTAAAAAGGCCAGGAAAGCCGTTCTTTCACGTTTAATGTGCGACTATATTTGGACGAGTATATAGTGATCCACAGTACACGTTTGGTTATCTTTCTTTCATCAGTTGTGCTACAGTCAACTTGTCATTTTTCTTCCTGTCTCTTCGAGGGCATCTGATCTCGCTACTCGAAGATGCTTGCTTACACGCGCATGGCCAAGCGCGTCAAGTAAACCCGCGCTATCTACCTATCTTGACCGGGATCAACATACGGCTCACGTGCGTGCTGTCTTCACACCGCTGCGTTTACGTTGAAGCGATAGACAGAACGAAGGTCGCTTCACTCGCTGGAGCAGCCGTGTTCCCTGGTGCCAGCGTTTTGTAAACTCATGCCAGATGGGATACGAAAGGAGTCAACTGCCAGCCTTCACTTCGTGTAACATCGCAATTTGTTGCCATCGCCACCACTGCTTCGCCCTTGCGACCACAGCGATGTTCTTTTGTTGTCTTTTTTTAAAGCGAACAATCGGATTAAGATCACAAGGGTGACATGGGTGGTTAATTGCACTGAAAACTAAGTTACACGAGACAAGCCTGCAGCTGCCAATTAAAATCTGCTGATCAGTTGAAGCGATGTAAAAATAAGGATTAGTGGCTGCCAGCCGGCGTTATATTCATTCATTCACAAAACTTTATTAGAGTCCTGAAGCCCGCTCTTTTCAGACCGAGGCGGGCCGCGTCCACGTTGGTACCGTCAGGCCGAGCCTTATGGCGTCATCGCGGACCTTCTGAACAGCCCGTAGCTGAGCCGGCGTTATATTAACTTTTTTTTTTTTGCATAAGACCAAATAGCCACAACGCTAGGCTTGCCCGAGAACTTGCGAATAGTTGAAGATGCGGGCATCCTGCACACTGGTACAAAATGTAATGTACTCTCATGGGGAATAAGCCGCTGGCGCTTGACGTTTATGTAAGTTTCAAGTCTTCTGTCACCGACAGAAAGATTCCAACAGGGCACAGCGCTCCTCGTACCATTGCGTTTTAGCATGCGTCGCAGCTCGTGAGCCGTGGACGTGTATATATGTCACTATCACGGACGGGCGATGCAGTCGCGTAAAGAAAATGGAGAGGGGTCTTACTGTTCCAGAAGTGCCCGAAGTCTCCACGATGCCAGTCGTAATCCCGTAGCAGGTAAAGCCGTAAGCACGGGGCTGTATAGCACAGTACTTGCAACCAGTTGAACGGCACCAAGTACACAGCGGTCCACTGTTGAAGGGAACATCGGCGGCGCGTGTGTCCAAGGCGCCACCGGCGGCCGGCAGTTGAAATTGAGCTAAGCTCAATGGCTGAGAGCGCCGAGAGCGGTGCTCTTTTCGTCGCGTGAACAGCCTGCTTCGTGACGATACGGAGTGCGGCAGCATATTGTAGCGGTCGACGAAAGAGCATAGCCGACAATGCTTACTGCGCCTGCGCGATAGTCGCTGCAGCCACTGGCTGGCGGTGGCGCAGAGCGGACGACACGCGCTCCATGTTCCCTTTAACAGTGGACCGCTGTGTACATGAAACTGAAGGAAGTACACACTCTACGACACTTGCGTTCAAGCACACACTTTCCACACTCGGAGCACTTGCGTTCTGTCCCTACGCCATAGTGCCCACACGCGCTTAGTATTTTGTACACTTTCACACGCGCGCACACACACTGCTGAAGGGTGCCGCCCCATACTGCTACCATCGACGCAATATTATAGCTATTACCGCGCACGAGCACTGATGCGCCTACTTCGTGAAGGTGAGATCGGCCATGGTCGGTAAATATTACAATTGCGAAGCCGCTGCGTGCGCGCTGTTTATGAAGTGCCAGCGTGCAACTTCAAATTAGGAGCAACGTTTGGTAGGGACCAAGGTCCGCTTTTTCGTAAAGTAATTGTGAAGCGATAATACGTATACGTCTGCGCAGCAAGCGTAGGTGTCAAGTTTAAACGGAAAATCCGGCGTCTGCGGCGAAGTGAATCATTCTGGCCTGCCTAAATTCTGCGTAGTTCACAATGTTCGCCCACCGCACGACCGCTACGCGACAGGTTACTGCTTGCGCCGCCTGTCGTGTAAAAACAAAGATAGAAGCAAGCGATGGATATCCCAGATGTAGACAGCACAACGGTCACTACGCTCGCTACAGCGACTGCATTTTCTTAAGGACGGATAATAATTTTAGGGGTTTTGCGTTCTAAAGCCACGATATGACTGAGGGGCACCGTAGCGGAGGGCTTCGAAAATTTCTACTCAATAAACGCTCTGCGGGGTATCTGTGCTCGCTGAGCCCTTGGGGTGCTAATGCGTTACCTTTGCTCCAGTTTGTTTTTCTATATAGGTTGGCCTTTTCACAAAATTTGCACTTTGGGCAATACTTAAAAACCCCTCTTGATTTTTTAGAAAAATTCGCCAAAAACGTGGACGAAGAGAGAAAGGAACAGCATAAGCGCATACTAACAAGTGACATTTTATTGAAAACACGAATATTGTGAAGGAAGAAAACATACAAAAAACATACGCTCGTGCTAAACAAAACAAAAAAAAAACTCCTGCATTTGCGGATCAAGATACCCAATCTCTGATTGCTGCAATGCCACGGAGGGCTTGGCGACAAAACTATCTCCAGCTTTTAAAATAACATACGCTTCAACAAGCTCACGAGTCGTAGGTTCTTTGTGCCACGCAATACGAACTCGCCCAACACTCAATTAATTCCTCTTAATTTATTTTCTCTTGGCTTAAACATCCATGTACTTTCGCTAGAAGCCCGTGTACATTGAAATGCGGCCACCGCGGCCGGGATTCGAGCCCGCGACCTTCGGTTCAGCAGAATACCGTAACCACTAGACCCCCGCGACGAGTCTCCTGAAGAAGCAAGCTGCTAGCTGTACCTCGCCTAACATTCCAACTTCTTGCTATCGCATTCACTGTTGCGTCCTTGTGGCCAAACAGTTACTTTTCTTTCGCCAGCCGTAGTGCATGTAACAACCAGTCTGCGTGCGTATTCAAACACTGTCACCATTCCTTTTTTTTTTTTCGCAGGCCGGCCGACTGTTCAGGACTACGGCCACCTGGATTTCTACCCGAACGGCGGCCTGCCCCTGGACTGCCAAGAACCAGGTCAGGAGTTCCTCAGGCACGACGGTTGGGTCTACGGTAGGCTGCCACTGCTTCTGCTTCTGCCTGCTCGGTACTCACGCACTCACTCACGCTCAGAATGCACGCTCATTTCGTCTGTGCAAGTCCGTGCACGGGACGATGGTTCACCGATCCTAACGGTCACATCGACGTTGCCTTTGGTTGCCCGGAAGCCACCATTGCTTTCTTTTTTTTCCGCAAATGTTTGAACGGGTTTGCTGGCAATCAAAGCTGATAACTCTTACTCGGTAGAATGCACGGACGGGGTGCACTCTGAGTTAAACGTGACGCGGGACCTGTTGTTGTATTGTGTGGAGTGAATTTCGGACTTGTTTAACTTCCACAGTCACACTGCAAGAAGGAAAATGAAATCAACACCCACTTTCTGATTCGTCATCCACCTTAAATGCTTCTGGTACATGATCGCGAATTCGTCCTTTTCTAAAATAATCTACCTGCTTTTATTTAAGAAATGACGCGCAGCGGTTATTTGGACTCGACGAGAGTTAAACATATAGAAAGTTAACAGAGGAAAAGCAGTGGTGCCACAGATGCGATGAATATGAAATAGCTTTAACGTCCAGCAATTTCCACATACACGAAGACATCACCTAAGATGAAGAAGCTCTACAAAAGCTGTAGAATCTCCATTATTTTAACAGATAGCTTACTAGGGCTTAGAGAGAGATAGTTCAGAGCAGATTGTCACGGTTGCGAATTACTGTAAGTGCATGATACATGCCGAAATAAAGAACTTTCTTAAGTACATGACATAAGAAAGTTCTTTATTTCGTTACAAGAAAAATTCGACGACGCAAACCAACGAGAAGAAAAGGCGAAAGGAAAGAGCGTCAATTTTCTTGTAACATGCACCAACTAGCCCAACAACAAGTTTTCTTTATTTCGACATGTATCAGTAGGCGAGGCTAGCCTGGATTTCAACAAGTCACACACCATCTAAAAATTTCCCTTGGGCTGATACGAAGCATCTTCCAAAACATATACCTCACAATCTAGCATGGACGTAGCAAGCTGTTGCGTTTTGTCACAAAACCAGCACCGCAAAGTTGGGCCTATCAGAAAATTTTACGAGAGCTCGGTTGTAACACCAAGTAACATAACTGGTTTAATGCAATGCTTTCGTTCGCCCATGACGCAAGTTCTTCGAAGGATCAACGAAAGGTTTGCATCCCACGAAGCCACAGCTGGAAGCATCTGCGCCGTGAGAAGTTCATCTGTTCTTGCTTATTGAGTACCTAACAATGCCACCGCTCACACAGCGAAGCCATACGGTATGCAGAACACAATGTATTTCTTTCTCTCTCCTTCCCTACTCTTCCCATGGTTCCAACATCACTTCCATTGTCTCCTTAATCATATCCTTTGCTACACGCCGCACGCATCGCACTGCCTGAATATCTGCGCACGCTCTTGCACATGTCCTGCACCATGTTTGCTTTCCTGCATGCATCGCACGCTCCACCCATGCAATCTACTCGCCGCCTGCCATACTATCTTGACACCTACTTTCCATATTCTTCTATACATTCGCCTTCCCCATATGTTGATACTTCCTTAACGCACCTTTGTCACAAATGGTCCTAATCCACCCCTTGACGAACCCCGTTTCTTTCGTTTGTTTCTTCGCTCGTTGGCTGTCAAATTTTCCGTTGACCACGTCCATTCTGTCACTTCCACTTTTGTCTCCTTTTTATCGATTCCTCACTTTTTTATTAAACTGTCCTTACAACGCGCTCGGACGCTCGGAACGTTCATCTGACACTTCCGAACTTACGGCCTCACCTCAAATAACACTTTCGATCACTTCGCAACATATCTACATATCCTGCGTCACTTCTTCCCGTTGTCTCGTACAACCTGTTCACCTTCCTCTTTCTATTCCCGTGTCCCCCCACACCCACACTTCCTCTGCCCGCTGTGCACCACGCCACGCCCACACAACCCAACCCGCCCACGCACTGATGTTTGCCTACCCGTGTCTCCTACCGCGTGTCCTATTGTGGTGTCCTCGCCCACACATCCCTATGCACCCAATTCCCGACCCCATCCCTCCTTGGAAAAACAACCGCTTGTCCCGCCCTTCCAAACACCTTCCTTACCCACCCCGTGTGACCGACAGGTGTGAGGCGCTACGTGACGTGCAACGACCAGCGCTCGCAGCAGTTCTTCACCGAGTCCGTGAACAGCGACTGTCCCTTCTATGGCTTCGCCTGCGACAACTACGAGAACTTCACGATCGGTGCTTGCGGCTCGGGCTGCGGCACCGATGGCATGCAGTGTGCGCCCATGGGCTACCGGGCTGTCGACTGGCGTCGCTTCGCTGACGAGAGCCGCAGCGTCCGCATGTTCCTCACGACGTCCACCGCCACGCCATACTGCCGTGAGTGTTTCTGCCGCGAGAGTTTTGCGCGCTATGTGGCCTCCGCTGGCACGATCGGACATGATTGCACCGCGCTCACCTAAATGTCACCAACACGAAATTTTTTCTCTTTAAAATTAAACGGAAAGGTAGCCACTGCGCCTTGAAATGAAAGGCCTCTATACCGTCCGAAAGTTATAATTTCTATTCTATACTGAAAGACTACGAACAATGTCCCCAATATTTTCCGTGGCTTCATTATGTGTTGACTTTCATTGCGTTGTGTCCGACAAATAAGCGAGCCCTTGATCCATTCCCATTTCGTTCGCCCAAAATCAACTGTCTTTTCCTATTTTTGTCCAAGCGTATACATTCGCCCAAGCCCATATAGGATATCGCTCAACGGGTTGACGTGGCAGCGTAAGCCTATTATCGACAGCGGTTCAAGCTTCGGTACTGAATAATAACTTCCTTATAATTGTAAACACTCGCAAAATTTTTACAACGTGAAAGATCTACATAACGACTAAAATTGAAACAAGAATTCTAGTATAAACAAATTTCTGGACCATTTCCATAGTAGAACCTTACAGAGGTACGCTTTAAAAGCTTGATAACACTGCCTTAAGATGGCGGCATTATTGGCAAGTATTATTGCATCTATGTTACCATTGTTCTAAGGTTACTTGTTGTATGTATGTGATAGTTACTACGATGTGTTGTCAGTTATGTTGCCCATATGAGATGATTAATCTCCACGATGACAAGGTACATTATTAGGGGTATTATCTGCATTTCGGACAGCAACATTTTCATGGCGTTAATTAAATTGTCCATTTTATGTTCAATGCACCGTTTATGTTCTCATGTTACTGTGAGAACGTTGTCGGACATGTTTTTTTTCCTGTCCTTCTGTCACTTCGAAAAAGTTGGGAGTTGTATGTTCGATTCCTTCAAGACCTTAGGAAGTATAGCCGGCGCCTGATTTGTGCGCCAACATTTTTTTACTTCGCATCAATAATTAAAAAGAAGACCCTCGACTATATAGAATACCGTTCTTAATGTCCTCTCTCCGTCATGGCGCAGGCAACCAGTACCACGTCCAGATCGGCGTGTCCAGCACGGAGGAGACTCGCAAGCAGCATGGGAACAGGGGCAACCTGTACGTCCACCTGCAGGGATCCAGGCCTGAGGCGTCGCTCGCCAACGTTGTCATCAGGTGCGGGCGCGCTCGCCACACTCGCTCTTCACGCCGCGGATAGTACCGCCGCCACAGCCATAGAGTTTCGTACAATATTTAGTAGAGGTAACCCTGGCACTGAGATCGTTCAGCCACCATGGGAATCAGTTTTACAGTTTTCATTTCAGTTTTTATTTATGAAATATGTACAAAATACATCGACTTATGAGTACACGCACAGAGTAAAGAGATAGCAAGAAATGCGTTCACACTGAAACTGGATCCTATACAACGACTAACCTGTTGTGCAGGTTCGAAGATTGTGGGTTCGGATCCCAACGACGGAAAGGGTGATCTTTAGTACACCTTAACTTGTTTTAGTTTAAGTGAGAACCACTACAGTACAGTTAAGATACCACAACTAATGTCCCCTATGCATTCCCTGGCTAATTGTTTGTCGGTTTCATTAGTTGTGTAATATAAAAAAAAAAACGAGCCCCTCGGGTAATTTCCCGCCTTTCGAACTGTTGTGCAGGAAGTACGACGACTTCAGCTCGGGCAAGAAGTCCGAGTTCCTGGTGACCGCCGGAGACCTGGGCCGCATCATCCGGCTGGACCTGGAGTGGAGGCCGGACCAGGTGTTCTACCCGGACCAGAACCAGGTGTACGCTCAGCAGCAGCAGCAACCCGGAGCTGCCACGCCAGGATTCGACTCGCCCCGGCTCTGGATCGACTATATCCAAGTGCGCAACCTCGCCACCGGAGAGAAGTAAGCATCCCACGTGGGCGCCGTGCGAAGACGAACGCATTTTCGATGCCGTGCTTCTGCGGACATAATCCCGTTTCTATAACGTTTCTACCCGGCAAAAATGCTTCAATGAAGCATTTTAGTGAGAGCTTTTCGGATACATACAGAAGCGAAATGCGCTGAGACTTGACCAGTAGGTTTGCCACCTGTCCGGTTTTAGGCCAGCACCGCCGGTTTCTTAGATAGCGGGCCAATTGGTGGTCCGCACCTAATACCGGCCCCCCAGTGACCGGTTCTTTCTGTCATAATGTTGTAATTTTTTGTTTCCTGGGGCATTTTATAAGCGTCAGTAAATTACGGCGGCAACTATTTATCGTCAATCACCAAAAGCCTTGCGCTCTTAGTCAGCCTCTTTTTAAGATTCCTTGAAGTGTAGCGATCATGGGAATGATGCATGTCATTGCGCGCGTATGTATATCTGGATATCCAATATTTGTGTGGCATATGCGCGGTATACATTTTAATGTTCGTTTGCGTCTACTATATGTTACTGGCCCGGTGGATCCAGGCGCAAGGAAGACCTTTTTATGGATAAAGTATGTGCGGTTCCCTATTCAGTGCAGCTCATTTTGGGCAATAACCAAAACCTCACTTGCATTCAGTACAAGCGTTATTCCAATCACGGGTATTTTCATGCCACAATTAGACTAGGTTAACTCAGTGTTCTGTTTTCGTGTACACGTACATTAAGTTTATATCGCTCAAAGAAAGCTATGTTACATTAACTGGTACTGTATGCCAAAGACCTAACATGAAGTCTATTGTCCAAAATTACCTTAATATCTAGTAACTAGCCCCAACTCTCCCTCACCCGAAGGACCGGCTTTTTTTGGAGGAAAGGTGGCAACCCTACATACCCCAGGTTACCAGGATGATCCCTTTCCACCTTTTTCACTATGCGACGGCGCACGCTCCTTTTCCCTGGCGGAGAATGCGCGACACGTCTCGCGATCTCGGAGGCTTTCGTTATGACAATACCGATTGTCCAATCCCCTGACAAAATGGCTAGGGGAAGCACAGGAAGATGATCAAGGCGGGTTCGCTACACCGCATTGGGGAAGGACGAAGGGAAAAGGGTACTGAAAGATGAAGTCATAAAGAGAGGTTCCTACTTTGCACTAACACATGCACACAAGGAAGCGTTCAGCGGCAAAATATGAGCAAAAAACAGCAAACATTTTGTTCAGGTTTTCCTGGCAGTGAATCAAAGGTTCTCATCAACTGCTAACAATTCAAGCTGTTATTAGCAGCATGCTACTTTTAAGTTTAGAATTCACTACCGTAACATCTTGAGGCTTGAAGAATACTCAGAATTTTAATGTGGTGTGTATTACTTTTAGAAAACAAAAGTGATACTCATGTATATTTTTAAATACCATGGCTTGGCTGTGTAAGCATCATGCTCATACGAATGGACTAAAATGACCTGAACGCAAAAATGAAAACGTAATGTCGTATGAACCTGATGAGCAGGTAATGTTGAAGACGCAGTTCTGCTATTCAAGACACTTCACGGGTGGTTTTGGCCCTCTGTAAGAATAGAAGCGATATACATGAACTTTGTTTTAACTTTATAGGAAGCTCATGGAAGAAACGTCATTAAACCGTGTCCACAAAGTTCACATGCCTGTGATTTTATGTTTGACAAATAACTGCCGAAATCGCTTTCTAATTTAATTTTATTGCAATTCAAGGCAATGATCAGCATATGACACGAGATATTTCGAGGGGATAATTGCTCGGAGTTCAATCATAAATTGATTGAAGATCACCTTTGTTTCACCCATGGTGTGGTCTGTGCATTAGGCCGCATATAAATTCACTTTGATGGCAAACATAAAACTGAACCATGCCTCTCCAAGGCAACCAGTTTCTGTTGTTCCCTGTGAGGTAACAACAGAAATTCTGTAGTTGGCGTTGCTGACACACATGTTTATGCATTCAGTTTGGTTGTTTGTCACATGTGATAATTGCTAAAAAATGCTAAGAAAATGTGCATATAATATCTTATTCGGTATCTGAAAGGCTACTCGCAGCTTCAAGATAAACTGCATAATTCGAAGAATACCAGGAACGAAATGACAAAAATGTAAACAAAAAAGAAAACCAACTTAACACATGTAAATATTAATTTGTTCAGGAGTCAATTACCAATTGGCCACAAGTCTCTAAGCAGAAAAATAATGATGTTCCATTCAAGCATTTTGGTAAGTAACTCGGAAATGCTTTCATTATTAAACATGACATAGATAAGACGATAACGAAGTTTGAAGCAGTTATTTTACTGCAAGTTCAAATTGATGCCAAAACATTGCGCCGTGGAAGTAGAATCTATGGCGGTAGGAAATAAATGATGAAACAGTCTAAACAAAGTCTGTAGACATGCTTTGGCTGTCCACGCAGAACATGCGAAGTGGAGTGTCGTGTACATTTGTGGTTTTCAGCCGGCGAAGTTAACCGGTATGGACAAATAATCAGACTGGACTGCCCTCCTGGTACTGTGGCAAATGATCAGAGAACAGCGAATAATCCAAAATAAGTATGAGCGTAGTCTTTACATTGCCTAAACTATGTCTTTTCAGGAGCATGTGGATGATTTGCAGAGCAAAACGATAAAGTTTACCACCGGTAGAGTGTACATGAAAAGGGGAGTGCTCGGAACGGTCGCAGCACCAACATACAGAAAGTGAAGCCCAAACTCAATCCACTTGTGGCGCTGCGATCGGCAGCCTGCAATGGGCCGTCGTTAGAGTTGCGCACGGCTCCGCCAAAGTGGTGCAGGTATAGAATACCCGCTTCTCACTCAAAATGCCCATGTTCGAATTGCAGCTGTAGATGGTGGGTTTTTATCTTTAGTGTCACTTGTTATAGCTGTATTGTTTTTTTTTGTTTACTAAAACTAGGTTCAGTTGCTGCGCGTTGCTGAAAGAGCAACGTAAAATATCCCGCTTCGTTTCGAGTCTCGTAGTCGCCAAAATCTGGGAGGCCATACCTTACGTTTTTGTTGAATGTCGTGTGGTAGCGCTGCAAATATTTAAGCTCGCTGTCAAATTTCTTCTACTTCACATTTCACGTTGCTTTTTGTAGCAATACATAGCAATTGAAGCTAGTGTTAAGGAGCAACGGAATACCAATACAGCTATTACAAGTGACACTAAAAATTAAAACCCACCATCTACAGCTGCTATTCGAACCCGGGTATTGTGAGTGGGAAGCGGGCATTCTACCCCTGCACCACTTTGCTGGTTCTGCGCGCAACTATTAAACGTCGACTCAATGCAGACTACCGATCGCAGCGCCACAAGCAGCTGGAGTCTGTTTGGGCTTCACTTTCTGTACGTTGGTGCTGCGGCCGTTCCGTGAACAACCCTGTTCTAGATCACTCTATCACCAGCTTGTGAACGACGGTCTTTTGGTCACTCATACCACGGACTACAATCGATCGAAATTACCTTCAGTCGCACATCGCCATGAAAACAAAGCAGCAAGTTCCAAAGCTTGTTATTATTTCAGACGATGTTATTTGCCCATGTTTTTAGAACCCATATATTTATTAAGGGCGAAGCTCCTTAGGGCATAGGCTAGTCCGGCGTCGTCCTGCGTTGTAGTCGTCGTCGTAGCCACCCCTGTGCGATGACGATGACGCTGCCATCACGGCACAGCACATGGAATGTACCCACTATGCGTCATAACGATGACGCTGATGACGATGACGATCGCGATGCCATACAACACATGGCATCGCGATATGGTCTCACATGCATATCGTTTGACCACATGCAACCAACCACCATCCGAGGAACCTGCATCGATCTCGTCTTTGCAAACTTTCAACTACGACCCATCCAGGAACCGCTCTCCCTCCATTTCACCGACCATAAAGCCATAAAGCCATAAGACCATAAAGTTTGTCACGTTTTTGATGATGTACTGGGCGAATTTCACGGAAGATTCACGGTTTACCGATGAACCTCCGAAGCTTCGCCCACTCATCATCATTCACTCCGTGGATATGCTGTGATTTTTTTTATTTACGACAAGGTATTCACAGTCTTGTTTGTGGCTCTTTGCTCTCTCTATTAACAAACGCGTAACTATCACGTCAATATGCTAAGGACGTTATGGACAGGCAAATGCTTTGTAACAAATTTCACGTATGTATATGTCAGTTTCTTTAATGTGACTTTTCTTCTTTCAAGTATTTTTTTACCTATATCACTGCCATTAATTGTATTGATTATGTCACCCCTTGCTGACAATGACATCTCCCTTGCTATAATGCCCGGCTTGAGGGCCTGTAGGTGTACAAGAAAAAAATCACAGCATATCCCCTACCGTGAAGACTGAAGCCTGCGAAGGTCTGACTATGGCGGGTGTTTTAGAGTGAATATCGCTATAGTGAAATTATATATTATCATTACTTACTATGTTGAATGAATAAAGAGACACACACTCAAAGATCCTGGTGTTTCTCTCAGGCATGACGCCTATTTTCTCACCAACGGCGGTCAGAACAAACCCAGTTGCCTCGAAAGTACAAAAATGACATGACGTTCGTTTCTTGTGCAAATGTTCTTGTCTTTGAGGCAAAATTATTCACATCATTCTGCCACGTCGGCGAAACCAGGCGCCCTTAAATTATGTTTACTTTTAGGCCATGCCCATTCTTCCAACGCGAAAACGCTGGTTTTTTCGAATTAGTCAGTTCACCGAAAATTGTTGTTCTAATCGTATTTTGTGCGTGGAGGCGATCGGTCAGAACCTAGCCATATACATTTTCACTACAAAAAATCTTCCCTCAGCAACATGTTTTCTGGTGCGTTCTCCCCGCAGGTTCGTGTTCTGCGGCGAAGGCACCTTCCTGCAGCCCAACGTGGCCAAGACACTGTTCACGGGAGGCAGCTGCGAGTTCGAGGTCGGCTCCTCGAGCCCTTGAGGCGATCATCTGCCGGCGCTTCTCCTCGCCTTTTCCATCATCCGCACAAAGAAGGAGGAGACGGTCAACCAGAGTAGTCGTCGGCCGTGCCATACACGACCTCGCCATTCCACGGGGACGAGGCCCACTCTTGGCTGTACGGGGGGGTTAGAAGGGGCAACGGGGGGGGAGGGGGGGAGGGAAGGGAAACAACAACAATGGGCCTCGCGAAATCTGCCCCGCCCCCTTTCCCATTAATTGTTACGCCGCATATTATGTTGAAACGTCGCGCCAATTAAAGAAAACAACAAGGATTGTTACGAAATCACGTCGTCTCTCTTGTGGTCTTGACACCGTTCCCTCCGGGGTGACTCGAAAGACGGCGCATTTGTTTGAAGCCGTTTTCATTTTAATAAAATTTCGGTTGGGCCTAGCTGGGTGCATAAATTTTAAGGTGAAAACTTCAGCGCAAACCAGGACAGATTAGAAAAGAGATGAGGCCAAGCACTGTCGTAGTCTCATGTCTTTTTTGTGGTCAGTAATGGTTTGCGCTTAATTCTTCACTTTAAAATCGTTATCTTTTGGAAGGAATGAAAAGAAAATATTCATTGAAAGCTCAATTAGTGCCGCGAGAATGAATGGCGACATGGTTGCTGTCATCACAGCATCCAGTATTAGGCTGCCTTAGCCAATACTAAAACAACCATCGCGGCCGCGGCGGTCGCATATCGAGGATGCATTATGCTAGCTAGAGGTCCGTGTTTATTGTGCGATGTCAGTGTACATTAGAGAATCCCAGATGGTCAAATTTTCCCGGAGCCCTCCACTACGGCGTCTCTCATAGCTAGAGTCCCTTTGAAACGTTAAACAACACAACCCAACCAATACTATTCACAATTAGACAACAGGCAGTTTGCTAACGTTAGGCGTTTGCGGTAGTACGCCAGTTAAAGAAGGCCTGTACTCGAGACTTGTTGAAATGGGCAAGCAATCACCATCAGACACAGTTGTACAAGACCGGCGGTAGTGCTTATTGTTATTGGAAGAGAAACAAAGGCCATTCCGACCTGGGAAATGGATCCATGCCCAGCGGAGCTGTGGACATCGCGGTGAGAACACTTGTGGTAAAGACTTATTTGCATTACTCCTAGTTACTTAGTAACGACGGCCACAATTGCTTTTTGTTCACTATGCTTTATAAACTGATCGGTATAGTCGACTGCAGATGCATTATTTGACAATCTCAAATCAATGCACTTACACCTCAGTGTCGTCGGTTAGGCCGAATCAGTGGGGTATCGCGACGTAGATGTCTCCAATATGACACGCGTTAAACGAATTGCTCTTTGGTCCCGACGCATTCGCATTTCAATCCCCCCACAACAATCACAAAGTTAGCGTCATCGCTGCCAATACACCTGTCAGGCGGATACATTTATTGTCATTTTAGGTGAGTGCAATTACGCTCACAGACTGTCACTTTGTCGGTGGGGCGACACACGACCAAGAGAAATGTGCTTCGAATATGATGACAATAGGTCAGTCAGTACCACAACGTACATTACCGAAGGGGTGAAGCGCTAAAAGCACGACGTGGACAAAGACGGACAAGCGACAGGCGCTTACTTGCAACTGAGGTTTATCGCAAAAACAGACAAAGATATATATATCTGAGGGTAACGTCATTGTTACCATGTATATATAGTCTTTGTGTGTTTTCACATGCGACATTTTTTAGCGCAAAAGTGGAAAGTAAATGATTCCTGAGAAGAGAAGAAACACAATACACAGGGTGAGCGCTATTCAGCAACTGACTTTATTTCGGAAAATGCCATAGAAAGTAGACCCCTGAAGCGCTTGCGTGCGACCGCTGCGTCGCTAATCAAGTATCATATAAAAAAACAAAACAAAAACATGCTTGACCCTTCCGTCATAGGAATCGGTGTTACACGAAAGTAAAACTTTTCCTTGAAGTAGTCGGATGTTTACTGTAAGAGAGATTATACCATGTCTATTGGCGTTTAGCAGCTATAGCACTGCTTAATGTTGATGCAACCACGTTGAAGCTTGGTGGTACATCTCCATCACGGCGACTAACGTGCATGATCTATAACTGAACAAACCCCGGTGGCAGCTGTAGTAGTAAACGGTGAGAGCAAAATCAGAGAAAGCGGCGTCACAGCCAAAAGAGCGACGCTGAAGGGACGCAGAACTTGGGCTAAGGTCAACATCCCGCGGCATGTTAACGAGTAAAACACCACGGCCGGACTAGAGGGAAACGCAACGAACGTCGGGTCTCCTCTGTATCCAGGCCATGGTTTTCTTGAGGCAAGCATAAGCGCGGAACGCGGTACTACAGCCAGGCACGGTGTAAGAAAAATTATTTTTCTTACACCTTGCCGCCAGGAGAGGCAGGCGCGCGTCATAGAGATATTTTTGGCACGGATGGATGCTAAGAGGTAGGCCGACGCTTAAGCGAAGGTCGCCACTTCGAGGTGTGTTAAGGCGTTGACAAAATTGCACTTCTACTTTTGGAAACGCGCTTAATTGGACAGACACATACCAAGGACGTGTTTTAGGAGCTAATCGCGGAGTTCATGGTCATGATGCATTACTTCACGTTACCGCTGTCAGAGGGCGACACCACCTCGCCAACCAAGCACTGTGACCAAGCACCTCGCCGACCAAGCACTGTCAGAAGAAAGCGTGAGATATACAAGGCGCGCTTATACAGCCTCCAGAGTATGTAACCGTGGCGCAGTGGATAGCGTGCCGGGCTGCTGCTGTTGCGGACCGAGAAATCATGAGTTCGACTTCCGGTGACGGAACGTTTTTCTTTGCGATCTGATCACGTGCAGTTTTTTGACGTCATTTCCGTGCGGGAAATACGTCACTGAAGTCTCGGTGGACCCGGAATAAAACCCTTTCGTGTTAAAAAGGCTGTGCACTCTATTGAATTGATAAAAGTGTCGCTTATACACTCCGTGCCCTTGTTTATAATATGATAAGCTTCCAGCAACTCCCTTCCCAGGGTGTCAGCACTTCTACCCAGGACCTTAATCTAGCGAAGCCGCGGTGCACATTTGCAATCAGGGCAATGGACGGGTGAACGAGCTTTACGTTCGCTTTTTAAAGACAACTCATGCTCCCACGCACGGTCGTTAATACATCTCCCATTTTGACCTGTGTAGGTCTCCCACACGATAGTGGTATAGCAGACACAACGCCAATTGCGCACTTTACGTATTGTCGCGATAAACGCCAGTTGCAGGGAAGCGCCTGTTGCTTGTTCGCCTTTGTCCACGTCGTCCTTTCGGCGATTCACGCCCTTCTGTGGTAACGCTGCACCAACTAGCCCAAACAACCCCCCTACTCAGATATATTTCTTAATTTCGGTAATATTTGTGAACTAATAATGCCTTATAGTTATAAACAGCCCGTCGACCAAACATTAGGAGCGCACACGGTGCACGCGGCCTTGCACGGCTGTACGGTGCGTGCCCCTGGAGGCCGTGGCCATGAAATATACCTGTCAGCGAGAAAAGCAGTCTACTAGACGGATCAATGTGAGCAAAGAACGCAGTGCAAACAAAGTAATTTAGTGAAAACGTCAGCATAACTTAACGCATGTCTCTCACGCTGCGGCTCCTTCTGTCCTGCAAGAAGTCTGGTTCCCGGTTGTATTACCAAATGTGCTACAGGCTTTCGCCTCGAAGTGTTACAGAGTGTGTAACAAGCTGCCGAACATTTCTTTCGGACAGAAGATGAGCAATACGAAAATTTCAGCTAGTTGGTAGGGCGTGAGCATAGAAAAGGGGAAGTTGTGCACACACGGACACAAGAGAACAAGACAGCAGGAACGCACTAGTGCTGTCTTAATTGTACTTTTCTACCGAGTGCCTCTTTGCACGCCTTCCCTTCTATCGCGATGAGAACAGTATTCCAGGTGGGGTACGACAAATGAGTGTGGATGTCATCGCTTGTAGGAACTATTTCCGCATTCTTTGCACTTTGCAGTTCGGAATGACCACTGTCTTTGGTTGACTTTCTATTCTGTATACGGTGGGACCACCGCACGGGCTCGAGTTTGTAGCTATAGCCTGAAATCATGCAATTCATGTTGCATTGAATTGTACCATATGAAGAAAAAACGACCGAAATGTGTCAGTGACACGTCCACTTTCCTTTATAACAGCGATATAAGCTTTCAAGTGCGTAGCGGTTTAGGGGCACGGCTCGTCTTGTATTGGCTCAGGTCGCATGGTCGCGCTTAAGATCAAGTGGTCAATACAGCCGTAACAGCGCCAGCGAAAACAACAGACCAGACAAGGAGGAAGACACGTTCACAAGGCGCACCAGGAAGCGAAAGCTTATTCAGTATTTGTGCAGAATAAGTACTGCCTTCACACGAATAAACAGAAGAAAGAAGGTTATAAGATATATTACAATGCACCACGTGGTCACTCCTACTGCGCGTGCAAAACGGTTCCGGCAAGAAATCTGACATCCTTCTCCGAAAGCATAAGAGATGGCATGCTGACAAAAGATTCCCCGAGCTTTTTTATCGCTAGGGCTTCAACAACCTCCCTTGTTAATCTGTCAGCTGATTTGTACATGACACCAGTGGTTTCAAATCGAGGTGCGGAACCGCAGTCTCTACAACGGATACCTAGATGCCCTGATACCACTTTCGTTGTGTTGTATTTGTGCTCCTTTAATCTATCATTTAGGCATCTTCCTGCTTGGCCTTTGTATGACGCGCCGCAAGACAAAGGAATTGCGTAAACCACATTTCGGTGCACTGTACAAACCTATCGCGATGCTTCTTAGTGCACACAGATGTCTTACTTTCTTCGTTAACCACCCGACACATTTTTGCCAGCTTGTCAAGTGCGGTAAACACGACCTTTACTCCCGCCCTTTCCGCCACTTTCTTCAAGTTGTGCAAAAGGGAATGTACTAATTATGGAATGGCGGAGACATTCTTTGTGCTGTATTCTTGTGCTGCTGCACGGTTGGCGTTAGCGCCTTGGTTTGTGACCTTGAGCATTTTTTCTGCAACGCTAGATAGAATCGCTCGCGGGTACCCCACGCCTGTTAGACGACGAACCTGATCATCGAAACTACTTGTCAGCCGGTGCAGGCATGATTTCTTGACGGCATTGTCAATAGATGAATAAACGATGCTGCGTTTTACGAGCTTAGAATGCGAAGAATGAAACCACACATCTGGTTGTTTTCCTCTTGGCTGGAATTCCCAGCAGACGTGTTGAGATGAAAAACGGAGTCCTAAATCGAGGAAACGTAAAAAGCTATGTATGTCTATATATACATGCATAAATAAAAAAAAAAAAAGATGTGGAGGGGTATTTGAGCGCTACTATCACCTCACCGACCCCCGGCTACGCCAGTGGTATCTACGGACTGCGAGAGAGCTTCGAGACAACTTAAAGGGACACTAAAGGCAAATATTAAGTCGACGTTGATTGTTGAAATAGTGGGCCAGGAGCCTCGTAGTGCTACTTTTGTGCGAAGTAAGTGCTTATTTTAAAATAAAATCGCGTTTTAATGGTCCGCACCGCGTTAGCGCACTTCAAGTCACCCGCCTGAAAGCGGACCTTTAGACGTCGCAGTTGCCATTCCCAACGTTGCCCGCCTTTACTGAGCGGCCGCCGACACTATAGTAGCAGCTAGAGCTGTGCACAGGCCGTATTTCTGAGCCCGAGCCCGGCCCGGGCCCGCCGACTGCATTGCAGGTCCGCCCGAGCCCGACGCTATAGGGCTGCGAGCCTGCCCGGCCCGGCGAGACGTAAATCACCGTAAGCCCGGGCCCGGCCCGACGCGTCCCGCCATTATGTAGGTTTGCTGCGGAGACAAGATATCGCTTTCCGAAAGTGTGTCATTTTATTCAACATATCAAAGTGAAACATAAGCAAGCGATATGTTACAGTCAATGTATACACAGATTACAAGATGACGTGTCAAACTAAGAGGCTGTCTAATGATTCGGGCTTCAGTGAATTAAGTGCGGCGTTTCTGCATCGCATCTACCACCGTTCTGAAGTTCCGTTCACTGCTCGCACTGGTAGCCGGAATTGTCAATATCTTTTTCTCAGGCATAGCGAGCTTGGGATATTTAGACTTCCTGTTCTTCAAGAAGTTTAGTACCTCAGATTCAGGACAGGGAGATGATGGGTGGATAATAACTAGAGACCGGATTTTAGGCAAATGCCTATTTTGTTCCTCGCGCTCCTACCACGCCTTTTTGATATATGAGCATGAATTAGAGGTCAAGAAGGGCTTTTATAGGGTTTTTTATAGTGCCTATAAATGCCTATTCTTGGCGTTAGTGCCTAAATGCTTACAAGTACCTATAAATGCCTATTTTCAAACTTGGCCCTTATATGAACACTATTTAGCCTCATGTTTTGCTCCAGGGTGCAGTTTGAGCCCGTTATTCATGTTACTGCGCCACATTAATGGTTCGCAAACTGTGGGGTTCAGCCTAGAGCACTGCACGGGCCGGCTTTTTCCGGCCCGGGCCCGGCCCGGCCCGAAAGCGCCATGCTCAGGCCCGCCCGAGCCCGACCCGGTGTTTTTAAATACGGCCCGTACCCGGCCCGGGCCCGAAAGGTTTGGGCCCGGCCCGACCCGGCCCGGCCCGGCCCATTTCAAAAAATTATTTTTTGAGCATAAAAGAAGCGCTGTCCAATCTTCGCTTATAGTGAAGATACCAGCCACGCACAAGATAGTTCCTGGACAGTGTTGTGAGAACTTATGACAGTGTCACGATTTTCACTGGTACTGTGTTTACCATCGGTTAATTACGCCCGTAACACTCTTGCGAAAGAATTGCAGGGGGGATATATGAGGAGGCACAGCTGGCTGTCCATGCACGCAGCGCTAACCATGCAATGTTATTATTGCATTTCAAAGAACGACTACAACATACAGCGCCCACATAAAGTGGAAAAACGGCGGACATTTATAGTCGAGCTTACATTAATTGCTGACAAGCTGGGACTATTGAGTAAATAGAGCAGAACATATCCTGCAAACTTGGTTTATTGCGCAATGCAACGAGAGAGAGAAAAACACGTGCTCTAACTACTCCTAGGTTCGCCAGGCTGGGTCGCTTGTTCCGACTAAAGGAGGAAGAAAGTACACCTTTCTTGCATAACTTGTCACTCTTATTAAACTCGCTGTGTCCGAAAACAAATCGTGACGCAGGGGGAGTCCAATAGTAAGGTGATATTACGGTTACCTAAAAATCTGTAGCAGGGCCAATTGAATATTTTTCTTAATTTCCTTACATAAAATTAAAACGAGTAAATCCATCAGTCAATGAAACGAACTTTTATTTCTCCCAAATATATATAAGAGGATGGTGGAGAAAGAGCCGCATAAACTATAGCTTAACAAACCTGAAACATGCAGCTCGCGAGCAAGTCGCACTTACGAGAACACATACGAATGCCTAGGTGCGTGTGCGTGTAGGCGCGGGATGCCTTCTAGCGCGGCCTTAGTAGAATATTCTTGATCTTTAACGAAGATACCCCGATTCCCCCTCAGACAACCGTAGGGTCCCTTACTTTGACTAACTTGATATAACGAAACAAATTTCGAGATCCGTCCCGATTTAACAAGTTTCAGAAAATGAGATAGAGAATTGATTATTCTTTGTCTATTTTTAGATAACGCCCCAAAAGTTATTGATTGCGAGCAAACGGCAACATCGCGAAACACCTTTGTCCAATTTAAACTGCGTGGCCATTGCTAACAAAACGCAAGCAAGCCAAGATCACCGACTTCTTTGCTGGGAAAGAAATATGTTGTCACCTGTGGCCCTTATTGTTGAGGTAACAGAGAGAGAAGCAACTTTATTGAGAGAAGCAACTTTATTTTAAGCTAACAAATTGTGTTGCTTCATACACCCTGGAGGTGGCGGTCGTTTCCTAAGGCCGCTATTTCATTTTCGCGCCTTTACGCTACGCAAATATGATGCCATGGTAGCTTTCCGGATGCCGCTACACCATATAATCGAATGTACCGAATTAAGTAACCGCGAAATGCCGTCTTCGGTTTAACGAAGTTTTCGATTTAACGAAATAAATCGCGGCTCCCCTCAAATTCGTTAAATCGAGTTTTAACTGTATTTGTGTGTTGCAACAGAAAAGTCACTACAAAGCGCAAGATTAATACGAAAGCGCGCGTGGTAACGTACGGCACCTTAGCACTGCGTCTTACAAAAGAGGCGCTCGGTAAGACAGCTGGTAAAGAAAGCAAAAATGCAAAAAGAAAGAAAAAAGTGTACAAGGCGCGAAACCAATACCCATTCAAAGCAATTCAGTCGGACGTATGAAACCGAAATGAGGAAATTAGTGACCTGACGAAACACGACGACATTCTGTCTACAAATGAGTGTCCTGGACTTTCCTTTCGCACTGTACATCCATGATAGTAAAGCTTTGCGACTGTAGTAGAGCGAAGAAAGCTTAAAAACTGCTAACTTACCTCAGAGTCAATTCCAGTTATGTCATCGACTGATGAAGTAGCCCTAGCAACTCATGAGGCTATGAAATCAAGCCCAGTTGAAGAGCCGGTGGTGCCGATGAACAGTGTAATCGACGTCAATAACGCTCGGTGACGCTGAGGTTTTCTTAATCTAACGAGCAGTTCATTTACATATTTGCAGAACTACACTCGGCACCGTGACTCTGGTTATACACTTGGCCCCTTTTCAAATGTCGAGCCAGAGAGAGAGTGAGTTGATATTTCTGCAGGAATCACGTGACTCTCGTGAAGCGTGCGTGATTGGCTTCCGTGATGAAGACGCTGCCGTGTGCGCCGTACAGTCGTCAGCAAGCTTAACACGAACGCTCAGCGGGGTGTCCTGAAACAGTTTGATTGACGCTAGCGCCGCGTAGCTTTGGGTTCTGTTGCCGAGATATGTTACCCATACATGCCGACATACTATCCAAGCATACCGAGGTATTTTATCGGCAACAGCGCCAAGCGCATCGCGGCTGGCATCAATCAAAGTAGTCCAGGTCACGCGTCGGAGCGTTCGTGTTAAGCTTGCTGACGACTGTACATATCACGCGTTCGGCGTTCGGCGCCGCTGCGGCGCCGTGGCTCGCCAACGGAGACGGGCGCCGTGGTAGCGCGGCGCCTACGCCTCCTCTCTCTGTCTATCCTCGGTCTTTTAAAATTCGTTGCGTTGGTTGCGTGTCTCGTAGTTTTGTGTTCGACCGAACATGCGTATCTTCGTAGTCGCGTTGACCAGTCTACAGAGTCACGAAGGCGGAAGCAGGCGCACCGGGCATGCGAGCGTAACTGCATACTCGAAATGTTTCCCATGATGCCGATGGGCACATCTTATATGCACTAATCTGGGCAGTGCACCGTTGCTTCACTCTTGCCGCAGTGCTGCTCAGCTATACCATTTCTTTTGATACACGGTACCCAAGTACGTGTTTCACTCAATATAATGGCGGGAACATATATGAGACAATTTCCAGAAATTATATGTAACATACCGACGGAGGCAAAATGCGCGACGTCTTGTATTGTGCGATTTCAGTGCACGCTAATGCACTTCAGGTGGTCTAAATTACCCGGAGCCTTCCACTGCAGCGTCTCAGATAGCCTGAATAGGTTCGGGACGCTAAATGCCCCAAAACAACAAAGCCAAACAGCATTACGCGCCATTGCCGACAGTGTATGAGAGTCGGGCCTGATACGGGCCTGACCCAGGCCCGGGCCCGGCGCGGGCCCGAAGCTCATGGGCCCGAGCCCGGCCCGGGCCCGATCTAACAATTACTTACCCGGCCCGACCCGGCCCGCGGGCCGGGCCGGGCCCGGGCTTTCGGGCCGGCCCTGGGCCCGTGCAGTGCCCTAGTTCAGCCTAGACGTCTAGTTCAACCAACTCCCGTAAACAACCGCTAGCAGCAGTGAAGTGGGCGCGCCGGCGAGCATTCGCCGCTGCACTGACATGGCGTGAGCGGTTGGCGAATACAAGACCGCGGAGACTCAGAGAGCCGTCAGCGGAGAGTGAAGAGCAAAAAATAGAATTAGAAATGTTATGCGCATGGGCTTTTGTTTTGTTTGTAATTTACATTGTAAAGTGTTCAGCGCAGTAGCATAGCCACAAATTTCTTTCCCGAGGGGGGGGGGGGGGGGGGGGGAGGGCTCAACTATATATACTTTATGCATGTTCGTTGGTGCGTTTGTATGCGTGCGTGTATAGTATATACACATGCAAAAGTAAATAGTTTTGGAGGGGGGCGGGGGGGGGGGGGGTGAACCACCCGTACCCCCTTACTCGCTGGTTACGCCAGTGGTTCGCTGCCAGGGGAGAAACTGGCTCTACGTGGTTCGACTTGGCCAATAGGAGGAATCCTTCCCTCCTCGCGCTATACTTCTGGTCTCTTCGTGATCTGGCTATCTGCTTCTGCTCTTCCTTTCTCTGCCATGCCGAAAAGACACCCAGGAGTGCGTTGACACAGTGTTGCCAGATGCTACCGAGCAAACAAGCAAATGCTCATCACAAAAGAAGCCCAGAAGAAGCGGAAACATAATGAATTCTCGCGTTGTTGAAAATATTTTTAATTATAATAAAAATATGTCGCTAAAATACGAAGGGGAGTTAGAGAAATAACCAAATGATCTTGTACAGCGAACATATGCACAACTATGAACGAAATCACATATTTTACTTTTTATCATTGTCTCCAGGGTCCATTCGGTTGAATGCACGTTTGCCAGAGCTTGATTGACATTACTTGTTGATTCCCCCAACGTATGGTTGACTTCAACACTCAACTACTCAAAGTCATCGACACACACGCTATATAGGAAACGAAAAAAGCGCATGGGTGAACGTGATGGTCACTAAAAGAACTATATTTGCGGGGAAAACAGAAATAAGCCCTAAGAAGCGCGACAAGAGACAAAAAATTCTATAAGTGACTCGACGAAAAAAGAAACCCACGTCAACTAATTATAAGCGGAAATGTAAACTATGATTCGACAGTGCACACTTGACTTACCGTGCAAAATATATGCGAGGTCGTGTTCAGTGAACCGCTCGGGACAAAGCGCAACTCTACGGCTATGTTCGAGTGTTTGCGCCTTTGTGCCATCTTAACCAGTAACATTCTTGTTTTCCTGTCGTAGATAGAGGTCGCGCACGTCTTTGTTTGAAATTATTTGCGTTTATGTGAAAAATTATTGCGCCTATATTTACGATTTTGGAAGCGTAAAACGTTGTTTTGCCTGCCTATTTTTGGCGCCCAAAACGAGCTTTTTTAGTGCCTAATAATCCGGCCTCTAATAATCCGAAAGCTCATCTTGCGTGTTGATCGCTACGTGCAGGAAAGAGAAGAAATGGTAGATAGGAAAGGCAGGGAGGTTAACCAGTCCAGGATGACCGGTTTGCTACACTACACGTGGGAACGGGATGGGGGGAAGTTGAAAGAGGCAGGGGAAATAGTGGAAGGAGAAAGAAAGCACAACACAACACACACACACATGCGCAGTCGGTCACAATCCATCACTCTGGCGTGGTACACGAGATCACTGTCACAGCCGTTTGTCCAAGTCCGTTTTTCTCAGAAACCGGACTAGTTCCTTGGTCGCCTTCATCTGCGGTGTCCTCTGTCGACGACATGCAAGAATAGATGATATTGATACGGCTTTGCACCTGGCCCGGCAGGCCCGATAAGAAAACTAAGTGGCCCTAGCGCGGCCCGGGCCCGAGATGAGAGGACGTTGACCTACCCGAGCCCGGCCGCGGGCCGGGCTGGGTTAGGGCTTTCGGGCTTCCCGGATTAATGATCGAAATTTCGGCCACGATCCCAGAAAAACCGATACTGAGCGCTCAGGGCACTCAGGAAATGCGGCAGCCGTGCTACATCAGACACGTGATAATGACACATGATGTTTACTGGCGCAATAGGCACCCGACACTGACCAGAGGGCGCGATGGAACTCTTGTGGGACGCCTGAAAATTGACGGCACCGACCGCCAGGGATACCAAGAAAATGAAACGCTCGCTGAACACATAGACGCGCTCAAGTGTCTGCCTTTTGGGCATGTTTTCAACGAACGCTTTCTGAGTGCGTTCGTAATCACCCGTGACCGCCCTCCCCCCATTTAAAAAAAAGTGCACATGTGCCCTGGCGGGTCCGTTTTTGCTGCGTCTATTCGCCAGGCGAGCTAGGCTATGTAGTGGAGCGCCTATTTTATGCTGCGTCTACTCGCTAGGCTGTGTTTTCTGGCGCTACCGTCGGATCTCGTAAACTGCATTGCCGGGTGCCTATAGCCACTTGATGGCCGAAGAGCGCCAGGACATGATGTGGGATGTGGTCAGAGATGAACCTAACTTTTCCGCGCGCTAAGGCGGGTAGAACATGTAAGTATTAAAATCATGAGGATGACGTGGAACGTACGTAGGGAGAATAAATGACAAGCGGCCGGGATAAAATTGAAGGACACTTTGCACATTCCAAAGTGTCTTCGGCCAAAGCTTGTGGCCATTCGACTGACTATACCATGTCTTTTTTTTTCTTTTTACACTCTCAGTGGGATGGCACAAAAAGGGAATGTGTGCGTGTTTTCTTTTTTTTTAATTTTTTAGCACGAATTGCAGCGAGAAGCGAGACTAATCTGCCTCCGTTCGCATGCGTTCGTATTTTCTCCCGCTTTGCGCATGGTGCAAACGCCATCCGCGTTCCAGCGCTTAAATTGACGGACACTTTGTAAATTCCAGTGTGTTCCGCGAACGCCTGTGTCCATTGAGACGGGGTCGGCCAGACTGGAACGCGATGAGCGCGTCTCCCTCCTTGCACGATTGGAAACGCTGGGCAGAGCGATGCTACAAGCAAAGCGCGAGCGCTTTAGAGTTCGACGCCACCGGCGTCCGTTTGCGCACCCCGGCGGCCACCTGGTACCGTGCCAGGGCTCGGATGGACGGATGGACAGACGGACAGACACAGATGGGCGGACGGACGCGAACGGACGGACGGACAGAGGGATACACGGAGGAACGGATGGACGGACGGATGGACGGACGGATGGACGGGCGGACGGACGGGCGGACGGTGACGGACGGACGGACACGAGTGGATGGACGGACAGGACGGACGTGAGCATGAGGCATTAAAGGCTTTCGCCTTAATAAAACTACGGAAATATTGAATAAGTATGAATGCCGCGTCAAGCGCCCTCCTTTTCACGAGCCACGAGGCAGGTGCTCTTTCTAATGCAGATACCGCAGCATCGGCCTATGTTCAAAGGCCGTGCTGCGGCTTGCCTGGGTAGATGATGCGAAAACTGCGGACATCTTTTAAAAACGCAAACAGCGAAGGATATTTAAAAACGCGGTTCCCTACCCATAAGCATCCGTGGACGAAGTGGTATTTGGTGTCGGTAGGGTAATAGAAAATGTTTTCTTCTGAGAGCATGTAATTATTTACATGCAATTAAATGTGAAGCACGCTAAGTGGATCGCAATATCTTTCCCACCAGACAGAAGGTATGCATGTGTGCTGTATGTGTGCTCTATGTTTGTCCTGTTCTTAGCCTGGTAAGTGTTACTTCTGTGTGGCGTGACTTCGATACTGGCGGCCAATTACCAAACTGTGGCTTGACAACGTGTAGTTTATCTTGTGCGTGCCTATCCCATTAACTCTGCCATTAAGCCTTGAGCTTTCGTTTAAGGAAAGGCCTTAGGTCTAGTGCAGGGATAGCTATGGGTGTATCGGCATTGTTTTTTTCATGGACGGATGCAACCAGCCGGTCTGCCAACACTTCTGCCTTGGATATCCCGGTGTCCTGGCACCCAGCACACTATGACATGCTGTTTGAGTGTGTAGACCGTGCATAAGACTCAGTAGAGCGAGACAAGAACAGGGTTCTTTTGCTTTTTCTGAGTTTGCAGAGCTATTACCTCACTTGAGGCATCGGTATATATAACTGCACTTAAGAGTCTTCATTCTTTTACGTGTTTGACGGCCGAAAATATCGCATAGACCTCTCCTGTGAAGATGCTTGTAACCCTAAATAGAGAATTAGGGATGTCTAAATATTTATGCATCCTTTAGGTAGTATGACCATATCGCCCAAACTGAACGCCTCGTTGTGGACGGAGAGGAGATCCTTCAACGCTGTCCCTGGCCGCAGAAAACATTTCCCACACCTCTGAAGCACATAGGCTCCGAGTCGACTCCGCGAACTAAGCCTCTGACGCAAGCCAGATCAACAGGAATGAACGAGCTCAACGTATGGGATGCCATGTTGAGCGCTTTAAGAGGTCAGAAACACAGGCCTGGTCCAAAACGCAACACGGAATTCCGCCTCTGCCAAGCTGTCTAACATCGATGATGACCTGGAAGTGTGGGGTCACTTTCCGCCGCTCCTTCCAAATCACCTTCGGGTTCTTCACACAGATTAATCAACCAGTGGTCAGCACTAGGGCCACTATAACATTGTGGATTTACTTGCGAAAAAAAAAAGCCCCTATACGTCTGTCATTAGTTGGAAGAGAGGCCATGCAAAGGAAAGCCTTCTGGCCAGGAAAAGGAGAAATTCGGTACTCACATTATGAAGTAGCTAAGGAAAGAAGAAAATGGGAAAAAAAATCAAAAACAGTGCCGCCCCTACACAAGACCAGCACCTGTCAATAGATGGCGCCAAAATATCAGGTCACTTAAACCTACGGTATATGCTACCTTTAGGTAGTTCCTAAAGGAGACATATGCAGTAACTCTAAGGTCACTTGGTTGAAGCCGACAGCAGCTCGTCGAAAACGCAGCGGATGGAGCGAAGCGAACGATCTCGATGACCTCGAAAAGACCGTGTGATTTTTTTGGTCTCATTGGGAAACTTTCTTGCCCTTGCCTTACGACTTCTTTCGTTTTTATCCATTCACATGGCTCTTCAGCACCCACTGAAAACCGCATGATCTACAGCATCAAGCTGCATTGAATTATTCGTGCAATACTGCCGAAATACCGCGTGAGGTAATAGTAATTTGTAGAAAAGGAAGTTATTCCACCGAAGGGAGCGAAGAGCTTCAATACAAGGAATATCCTGGCACTTACATTCAGAATAGCTACCCTCTGAAAACTTATCTATCATCATCACAGCAAAGCGCGTACCCTCGTGGAGCATACTACCGCGTGTGCATGACAGTGACCGACGAAAAGAAGAAGATTTCGCTTTGAATGTACGCGGCGCCGCTCGGCTCTAACTCGCAGGAGGAATACCTGTTTCAGCTATGGCGACATTCTCACCTGACCTTGTGGTACAACAAGACCTACGAGCAACGAGGCCCCAACAACAAGTGGACCACAGAGACGCACCGACAGGTCACTCGTCGTCGGTATCACCAGAATCACTCAGCCCTTCGCCCAGACTGGCGCGGGTTCCCGAGATCGTAGCGCCGCCGCCGCCGAGGAACCGAGAGTCAAGAGGCGACGAACCAGGACAGCAACATGCGGAAGGTTCAACAGAGGAGACGCAGCTGCAAGACGAACGGATGTGTATCGTTCTTTGGGTCGTGGGCTCAGCTCTCGCTTTCCCCCTGGTACTGTCGGCGTGGCTCGTCTTGGTTCCCGTCCTTGTCCACGCTAACTGGACAACACCATTCTCCTTTACGTCGCAGTACACCACGTCTACGGTAACATCGACGCCTTTTACGACGACGGCAGTGCCACTGACCAGCACTTACCCGTGGCCGAACGTTCCTTCCGCCTGCATTGCGCCCGTGGCTTGGTCAACGCTGTCACCACATCTAAATGTAAGCGCGCCGTACTCGTTCGGTCCGTCAAACGAAAGCTCAAGACCAGTCTTTTGTCTGTACAACAACACGCGCGTCAACACATGGCGATATATCACGAATAGCTCGTGGAACTACGTATTCGCGAACCTGCCATTCGCATTGTGCCCTCACGTAGTCTACTGGTCGGTGGGCATCGAGGGCGGGAATCTGACGAGCCGGCAGCCTGACTTTGACGAACACTACGGCCTGCATCAGCTGAGGGCGATAGTGGACTCGTTGAATTTTAACACCGTCAAGATCCTGGTGGCGCTAGGTGGCTACCCCGAAGACGCGCCACATTTCACGAGATTGGGATGGGACGGAGTTACAATGGACCGTCTGATGAGCAACGTCGCTGATTCAATCAAAAGATTCGGTCTCAATGGCATCACCGTGCATTGGGTTGAGGCTCACGCTGCTTGCCATGGTCCCGATGATGTCACCGTGCTGAAAACTTTGCTCCACAGTTTTCGTACATGGTTTAACGACAGGATGCTGCCCGACGTCATGATTACCGTAATACTCCAGCTGACTAGGGCCAGCCAGCTCATTGTCCAGGAAGCTGCCGATGTGGTCGACCACTTCTTTCTGGCGACAGAGCACGAGGGCCGATTTGCAAAGGAAGAATTCTATCAAAACTGCGCGATTCGTACTACGGCCATACACGACGCCTACCGGCGGTTTGCGAGCGCCCTACCTTCTAAAAAAGTCCGGCAGTCCCAGCTCTGCCTCTCCGACAGCCTGTTTACCTCCGTAGTACCGGGCAGCCTACAACTAAGCCATCATTATGTCTATCACTATGAAGACCTAACAGCCGCTCCCATACACTGGGAATGCACTTGGCGCCAAGTCTGCGCCTTCACCGGGGCTGGATTTCCATGCGTTTTGCACTACGCGAAACAAGTGTCCACGGACGGTATTCCCGACCGGATGATCGTGATCGATGATGCCAGAGAAGTGCGTAAGCGACTGGACTTCGCGCAGATCAACGCGACTACGTTGGCGTCGACACCCGGCGACTCGTCACACGTCTGCGTCCTCTTACACGAATTGGACGCCGACAACTACGTCGACCAGTGCCGCGGCCATTACGTCCGCTACGCGCTCATGCGCAATTACTACTACGGGTCTATTGGCAGAAGACTCTTCGGCAAAGGCGAAGTTGTGACCGCCGTCGCTAACTGCAACTCCACGCTGTAAGGAGACGAGATCGTCGTGATAGTGTGAATTCCGTGACGGGCCCATTGTACAATATTACTGTAAAATGCGTTTACACACAACCGTTCTTGCGAACTTGTTTTTAATAATATAATGATGATGTCGCGCAAATATGCATTCCTTGCCGCTGTTCATATTTGCTATATAACTCAGTCGACCGCTTTTTACATGCTTGATTTTTTGCTACTCGATCGCGACAAGTATTAGTATCTGAGTAGACGATGACCTATAAAAATTATAAAAATAAATGTGCTACCTTGTATGCGCAAATACAAAAAAAAAAATGGGTACAAAAAACCATTTTTTTACGAATATCCGATAGCCTAGAAACATTTATGTATTTCACAAACGAATTAAGAGATTAGTCGTGAGACGTATGCCTTGGTCGTTCACCGTTCGTCACTACCGTTTCAATTTTCGACAAGACAACAAAAGTGCGAACGCGTTGACGCAAAGGAAACAGCGGGAACTCGGTGTAGTAGTGTAGCGAAGAATGTGTTGCGCCGATAAGATTCAGGACGCGGGTTCGATATCTGGTCTTCGAGGCCGCGTTTCTAAAAGGATGAAATGCAATAAGATGTGCGTGTTTAGCTTTAGGTGGAGAATATGAAATCACCCACCTTCACCTTCACTGAATTAATGTCGCGAAGGCTGATGAATTAGCGCAGCGTTCGTTCTGCATGACTTCGTGTTAACTCGTTTTAACACGATAGCGTTAAAGAGCTCGTTTCGCGGAAATGCAGGTGTCGGCATCTTTGGGTTGTGAGCGACAAATAGTCTAGTCCGTAACCGAAAAAAAAAGCATGGTTGATCCCTCCATCATAGGAATCGGTATAACACGAAAGTAAAACGTGTCCTTACAGAAATTTTCAATATTTACTGCACAATGATATAACGGAGATTGCGCAATGTCTATTGATGTTTTAACGTGGATGCACCCACGTTTACGCTTCGTGGTACATCTCCATCCCGACGGCTAGCGTCCGTGATCAATTATTAAAGGAGTACTGACACGATTTTGGAACATCGCAAAAGGGTCATTTTTTCGTTTCCTTGGTATGCAGTGTCAACGCTCTCCACACACCGGAGTCGGACAACACGTATAAAATATTTTATTTTAATTTTAGAGTTTTCATCACTGGGCATCTGCAAGCCAGCTCCATTGCAATGGACATTGTCCCGATGGGTGAAGACAGTTCCTGAGTTTGCGAGCTCTGCGTCCTGCATGCAGCCTAAATCGCAGAAATATCTGTCAGGATCACTGGACGACAATTCACTCATCATTGTTTACGTGCACCACGAGCAGATGACAGATTTGACGTTAGTACATCGCCAGTTGCTGTCTTCCCGCGACGTCACACTGCTCTGACACGCCACTGAGAAGCCACCCCTCGATATGGAAACCGAAATCGCTCTTTTATGGTAGCGCCACTAAAAATATATCCAATGCATTCCCATGCACTATGACACTCTTTATAGGTTTCTCGACACCAGTACTTTTATTTAGAGCAACAATCCGAAAATGTTTAAAATTCGTGTCAGTACTCCTTTAAACAAACCCTTGTGGTAGGTGTAGTAATAAACGGTGAGACCGTAATCAGAGAAAGAGTTGCGACAGCTAGAAGAGCGTCGCTGACTGGACGCAAAACTTGGGCTAAGGTCGGCATCCCGCGGCGTGTTAAACAGTTCAACACTACGGCAGGACTAGAGGGAAACGCAACGCGCATCTTGTCTCCCTTGTAGCCCGGCCGCGATTTCCTCAGGGCGACCGCAAGCGTGGGACGCTGTGTTACAACCAGAAGAGGCAGGCGCGTGTCGCAGAGCTATTAAGGCGAAAGCCTTTAATGTCATACTCACGTCTGCCCGTCCCTCCGTCTGTGCCCCGGAACGGTGCCACGTGGCCTCTCCCCCCTCATACTTTCTGTGTGAGGGGGGAGAGGCCACAAACATCCTTGAGAAAGTTTACTCGGGCCATGCAGGTCTTTTAGGGGCGAAGCTCCTAAGGGTGTGGGTCTGTCCCTCCTCTGTAGTTGTCGTAGTAGTAGTAGGTAGGTAGATAGCCACGTATAGTGGAATGTACCCACTCCACGTGATAAAGATGACGATGACGCAGTATAGTGGTATGTACCCACTACACATGATAACGATGAAGTATAAGCGCGTTCCAGTATAGTGGAATGTACCCACTACACGTGATAAAGATGACGATGACGCAGTATATGGAATGTACCCACTACACGAGGTAACGATGAAATATAAGCGCGTTCCAGTATAGTGGAATGTACTCACTGCACGTGATAACGATGACGATGACGCTGATGACCATGAAGTATAAGCGCGTTCCAGACCACACATTCTCTTTCTGCCATGGACGAAAACGATCGAGCTTCGCCCACTCATCATCATTCACTTCGTGGATATGGCGTGATTTTTTTGAAAACTATAACGGTTTCAAAAGGTTCTGAAGGTTTCCATTCCAAGGAACACGATCCATTGTGTTGTCTACGAGTGCCGCGGTTCCTCCGCATACTGTGCAAACACAGTTACTCGAAATTACGGTATGTAGGAGATTGACATAAATCAATCCGTAGCCATTTTGTTCTTGCGATGACGCGGAATGACGAGAAAGCTTACTTGCTGAAGTGCTCGCACGAGTGCTCCCGGTCTCGTTTCTGTTAGTAGCTGAAGAGTGTCGATTTCCAATTATACTGTGCGTTCTAAAAAGTTTCTTTAATTTTCAACACGAGAATATATTTTCCCGCCGCAACGAAATGAACGGAGATGCAACTAAACTCAAAATAAATGCAGAGAAGCCCGTTCCCATGCGGGTCTCACACACACAGGCAAGTGGACTCGGTAAATGCCACTCGTGTTCAAAAAACTGTACGTGCCATTAAGTACCGGAATACCTTTTAGGGGCGAAGCTCCTTAGGGTGTGGGTCTGTCCCTCCTCTGTAGTCGTAGTAGTAGTAGTAGGTAGGTAGGTAGGTAGGTAGGTAGGTAGGTAGGTAGGTAGGTAGGTAGGTAGGTAGCCACGTGTAGTGGAATGTACCCACCCCACGTGATAAAGATGACGATGACGCAGTATAGTGGAATGTACCCACTACACGTGATAACGATGAAGTATGAGCGCGTTCCAGTATAGTGGAATGTACCCACTACACATGATAGAGATGACGATGACGCAGTATAGTGGAAGTACCGACTACACGAGATAACGATGAAGTATAAGTGCGTTCCAGTATAGTGGATTGTAGCCACTACACGTGGTAACGATGACGATGACGCTGATGACCATGAAGTATAAGCGCGTTCCAGACCACACATTCTCTTTCTGCCATGGATGAAAACCATTGAGCTTCGCCCACTCATCATCATTCACTTCGTGGATATGGCTTGATTTTTTTATAAACCTTCTCAGCTCAGAGAAACTACGAGTTTTGGTTTTTCAAAAGTTGACTTGAGGCAGAAAGCTCAGGTTGTGCAGGGTCTGAGAAAAAAGGGGATTGGCTGCTCGTCAGATGGTCTCGAAAACCTGGTCCTTTTGGCTCAACCAGTACTCACAAAAATGTGTGGGGCACTGTATACTGTTTAGGAAGGCCTCATCACTCCAAGCAAGCAAACAAAAAAATTTCAATTTTTCTTAGCTTTGCCCTACCCTGCGTCCTTAAAAAAAATGAAAAGCAAGGAAAATAGAAGGTGTGAAACAAAACCTGCGCGTGACACTGAGTCATGGCATTAAAATCCAAATATTCTTGAGATTGATATCTGGTACTACAAGAAACGCGTAAACGCGAATATGCAAGGCACAGCGCTTCTTCTTCCTGAAAGAGTGGTGAAGACGGTGGTTGCACTCAAGTTCGCTAACGCGCATGCGCAAACATACAGCCGGGGCCGGAATATTAGCGCCACCGTAAGGCATCGACGTAGCATGCTGTTGACGGTCGCCCATCATCATAAATTCTACAATGCTGTATGGTGTGCCTAAGCATTATAGGTGAAGGTGGTGAAGAACGCATCCGAGGTAGCTCCCTTATCTTTGCGCACTTTTTGTTGACATCGTTAGAAATTTAGGTTGCGGGTTCGATCCTGGCCGCGGCGGTCGCATTTTTTTTTAAGAAGAAAAAAAGAATTTTATTCATTCAAAAAAATATTACATAGCAACATGATATACAGAAGGAGGTCCCAAAGCTCTAGGCGCACGGGGACCTCCATCGCCTCCATCGCATTGCGATGGAGGCGATCAATACAGTCGACTGATTGAGAATATCAGAAAAAATCACGCCATATCCACGAAGTGAATGATGAGAGTGGGCGAAGCTCGATCGTTTTCATCCATGGCAGAAAGAGAATGTGTGGTCTGGAACGCGCTTATACTTCATGGTCATCAGCGTCATCGTGATCTTTATCACGTGTAGTGGGTAAATTCAACTATACTGGAACGCGCTCATACTTCATCGTTATCACGTGTAGTGGGTACATTCCACTATACTGCGTCATCGTCATCTTTATCACGTGGCCTGGGTACATTCCACTACACGTGGCTACCTACCTACCTACCTACCTACTTACTACCACTACTACTACTACTATTACTACTACTACTACTACTACTACTACTACTACTACTACTACTACTACTACAGAGGAGGGACAGACCCACACCCTAAGGAGCTTCGCCCCTAAAAGGCGTTCACCTCGTCGTATTAGGCAAATGCTGTATAGCGCAACAGAGTGGAAACGCAAGCAAAACATAAGAGGGGACAGCGACAGGCGTTATCACTGTGGCCGTCTTGCGGAACTCGACAACACAACAATTTTCTGGCCGCACAAAGATGAACGCACTCGCACATTTCTAGAAGTGGCTCAGATGAGGCGGGAGGGATGGTTCTGCGTGAATAAGCCGTCCATTGCACTAAGTCATAAAACGTTTGCATTTTTGGAAGGCATGCGTTCGCGCACGTGACCACTCTTTTATAGCACTTGCTACGTTACATCTGTTTCAACCAGACTTATACACGTTACAGGAAATAAGTAACCGATAACAATTACTTCCTCTAAAATGTAACTGATTACCGTGGTCAATTACAGCCCCAGGAAAGTAATTGAGCAATTATAGAAAGGTAATTCGATTACTTTCGCGTTAATTTCCTTAAATTGTATTGCCGTAACACAATAACAGAAGTTTGCTCCAAATGCAACGAATTGCTGTGGCTTGCATAGTAGAGAGAAGGCTGGAGGCTTGCGTGAATGCTGAGACGCTTACTTTGGCTTCTGTGAATATAGTGTTAAACATTGTTAACTTGCGACAGGAGTTGTTTCTCAAAATTGCCGCTGCTGATTCTCACCCGCTTACAGCAATGCCGGCATGCCGCATTATCGGTTATAACAATGAATTCTGGCTGTTGGCGGTCCGTGCCGAAAGGTTATGGAACGCGAAATCCTCGAAAAGAAAGAAGAAAACGACAAGTTAAACTGCTGAACCCCGGCCCACAACCCCAACGTCACCCAGCGCCCCTTCGAATTCGCGCTATACTTCACAGCAAAGCATTGTGGCATTGCGGCAAAGCGGAATTTTAAAATCTGCTACGGTGCAGGAGCGGTGGGAGCTTCTGACAATGCACTTTCGGACATGCAACTTGAGTATAAAGTTAAGACTTGGAAGAGTTTCCGCGTCCTAAACATCAGGCGTCACACATTGGCTGTATGGGGCTTGTGGCAGTCCCGTGAAAGGGTCCCAATATTCAAGCATGTCCGAAAAATCGGCAGCTTTGTCATCCTTATCACTGATGTCCGCTGGCATATCCTATCCTATCAGATTTTTCTTACTGCAGCCTGCTGTCCCCCTACTTTACTTTTTTTCTTTCGTGCAACCCATTTATAGCAATTATCGGTTATAACAATGAAATTATCGTGGCACTTGAGTATTGTTATAAGTGGGTTCGACTGTAGCATGAATTCGTGCACAATGTATGATGAACAACTTTGAGGCAAAATGGTTAACACTATGTTTATTTATGTATTTATTTATTAAGTACCTGCTTCGCCATACGGCATTACAGTAGGAAGAGTACAACACATATAATCAAGCACAAAAACATATAATCATAAAGCATGGAAAAAATCGTCATTAGAACAAACACAGACAATTTCCGGTGGCAAAAGTGTTCCACTCTCTTATAGTGCGAACAAAGAAAGAGTAGCGGAAAGCTTCACCCTTAAAAGGAATCGCACGTACTTTTAAGTGATCTCGTCTTTGACAAACACGGGTGCTTGAAAATACAATTGCCCGATGATCTCTGTTTCCGAACAGGGATCATCATTATGGAGACATTTTAATCTGAGGCTACGACAACGATGTTCAAGAATATGCTAATTTAATGTTTTCTTGCTCTCTGTCATACCAAGCATCATGTCATAATTGCCAAGGACAAATCGAACTGCTCTATTCTGTACTTTTTTCAAGTTTATCTACAAGTTCCTTAGTATATGGGTTCCAGCAGACACACGCATACTCCAGTATACTGGGTGCATGTGTAAAATACTGCTGCTCCCTAAGTTGCTGTGGTAAACTACTGAAGTTACGTCTCAGAAAACTCAATGCTCCTACAGCCTTGTTCCTGACATAAGTGACATTTTTGTTCCACCTCAAATCAGCAGTGAAAAATACGCCTAAATATTTATATTCCGTGACTTGTTGAAGAGTGGTGTTATTAATCGTGTAATGATTGCTGCGGTGCGAGAGCGTCCTGGCAAAGGTGACGTCGACATTTTTTCCCACTTTCAACGACATTTGCAATTTTTTCACACCATGCGGCAATTAAATCTAAATCATTTTGCAATGCTGCTTGTCAGAATCGCTATTGATGACGCTATACACTATACAGTCATCTGCAAACATTCGAAATGACGATGTGATACCCGAAGTGATGTCATTAATGAATAACGAAAATAAAAGTGGACCTAAGACTGATCCTTGTGGTACACCAGAGATTACAGAAACATATTTAGACGAACAACCATTGAGAGCTACAAACATGGATTTATTGTGCAAAAAGGAATAAATACATGCAGTCCGACTGCGCACGCATTATCACATTACATAGTTGTCACGCAGTCGGAATACATGTATTTATTCCTTTCTGCACAATAAACCCAACAGTTGTTAGTCCAGCGCCTGTCCCATGTAATGCCTCATCTCGTGTCTTCGCCTTTTCGCGCTGTTTTACAATGAAGTTAAACCAACTAACACTGTTTGGCACGCTGAGGTAGACGTGTTCTACGCACACAGCGTCCCACTGTCCAACTAATGCATTCATTGATTTGCTGAACGAAAAAGCATTGCCTAGTAATCCATGGCAATCAATTATTGGCATTGTTTAGTTTACGCTGTCGCACTTGTGCTGTTTTCATAACTTCCAAAGCAAGCAATCACGTTTCAGGTGTTGCGGACGGGTTTCATGGCTACTTGCATTCTCCACTTACTGTAAAACTGCGCCAACTATTCATTTGTATCTGATTTGGCCCATGCGATTTATAAAGGGTCAAAGGGTGTACCCGATGTGACATTTGCTCTTCAGAAGGATCAGTTGAGTTGGATATGCCACGTAATGCACATGCCTGTGGGGGTCTTGCTTACCTGAAGGACAATCCAGGTAAGATGTCAAGTTTCTATCCATGCTGATGTCAAGCGTCAAGTGTCTATCCACGCAAACACCCGATTTTTCCACCCGATTGCACTGGCTTCCGCTAA
The DNA here is from genome assembly GCA_030522465.1 of Rhipicephalus appendiculatus. Taxonomy (NCBI): domain Eukaryota; kingdom Metazoa; phylum Arthropoda; class Arachnida; order Ixodida; family Ixodidae; genus Rhipicephalus; species Rhipicephalus appendiculatus. The sequence goes on from JALIZH010011487.1 coordinate 42,219, forward strand.
ATAGATTATGAATTATTTATAATTACTTCTAGAATCTACCAGCATATCACAGATCTGTTCTTCAAAGCCGGGTTGTTCTGACTCAATCTAGAAACTAGAAGTGTTTTTTTTGTGATTCAAGGCGACGTGATGTCATCACTGTTATTTGTTATAAAATTGAGTTTGGGTGAACTTAGCTGTGTTTCATTTTGTTGAATATGCACCTTTGCCTTAAAGGGGGTGTGCCTTGGAAGCGAGCTTGTGTATGTTGTCTATTTTGTGGCCATATAAAGCAATTTCTTTTTCTGCAGATAATTTCTGGTGAGCAAAATGGTTACCAAATAAGTAGCCATAGTAGTCCGGCAAACAACTGCCGAAGGGCAATGAAGAACACAAGGCTACCTGTTGGTTGTTCTGTTGTGCGTTTTACTTACGCGGAGAAGTACTTTTATATTCACTAGAACAGCGAGATCTCCTATTGAAATGCGTATTGCCGCTGAAATATTTGCTCAAAGATAGCAATAGGGGAACATATTTTTGTTTTTTTCATTTTCAATTATATTTCCAGGAGAGAGAGCCTAACTTTCAATTATGTTGCGGGGACATATGAGATCGTCACTTCCTGTGTGTCCAGTCCCGTAGAAAGACGGTATATATGGTTATTTATTGCCATTTTGTTGTTCGACTTATACATGAATTTATTTTGCGGCGTGCTCTAGTGTAAGAGAGACGTCTTCATGCCAGGATAGAGACAGTAGGTGCTGCATTTAACAGTAGGAGTTGTAGATCATCTTGCTCCAGCCACCACAAATATCATGGTATCCATTATCGCAATGGTAAGTGTTCTCGATCTGCGAATTCCAAACACGCTGCTCACATTTCCCACCTGCAACACATCATTTGTTTTGCGTTTATTTTATCGTGTGTTATGAAAGAGCATAAAAATGTGAAAAAAAAATGTTTTCGAGCATTACATAGGTTTATGAATCTCGTCCTCCTTGCATAATTTTGCCACCTCCTGATTATCAAATCAATGGACGTGGTTAGGTGAGTGCTACAACGAGTTACTTCTTGAAGTAAAGTATAAGAGGGTAAGGAGAATGCATCGTGTCAGTCATTTACTGGCGGAAGTAGAAGACACGTGGAGCCGCCACAGCCAGGCGTTCATTCAGCACTACAGAGCGCAGCAAAAAAATACCGCCCCCACCCCCCCCCCCCCCAACCCCACTAGAAGATTCTGTCTCGCACACCTAAGCAGTTTCCTGCAGGCAGCTGGAAAATACACCTTACACTCTATACTACCGCATGCACCCAACAAAATACCAACAGTAGTGCACGTCACTCTACCTCACGCTCATGTTCGCGCTTACAGGTTACTTCAGACCACAACTTAGTCTACTGATGTTCTACCTCTCTTAATAACAAGCAACGCGGCAAAAGTGGGCGCTGTTAGTAAATGCTAAATGCGGCTGCCACACGCTTCTCTTCATCACACACTTTCGTGCAGGCCCGTTGCGGTGGCTGCTCTGCAACAAGCTTAAAAGGTACGGTGGTTCAGGTATTTTACCACTAAACTTATTTTGTAGCTGAAGCGAAGATTAAAAGGCTTCATTGTACCTGCTAATACATGAAATGCGCTGCGCAATATTGACGCAGAGTTCAGTCTGAAGGGAAGATATCTATCGTATCTGAAATAAAAGGCTGTCTTTGAACTGACTCTAATCTAAGTATGAATATTGGCTGCCTAAATTATTTTTTTTTGGTTTTTAATATGAGAAGCACTCTGAAGTGGCGTAGGAGGGGAGCATTTTAAGATTAATAATAATTATAGGGGTCTAACGTCCCAAGACCACGACATGATTATGAGAGACACCGTAGCGGGGGGCTTCGGAAATTACCTACGAAAGTACGACCGTCTGGTATTTTTAAGTGCACCTAAATCTATGTACACGGGCTTCCAACGTCTTTTCCTCCACCGAAAATACGGCCGCCGCGGCCGGGATTCGATCCTGCGACCTGCGGATCAGCAGTCGAGCGCCTTTAACGCTACACCACCATGGCGGGTCATTTCAAGATTAGTCTTGATAACTTCCGAATATCGATCGCTCGCGTTTTCAAAGTCTTGTAAAAACAGATTAAGATTTAAAAAAAAATGAAAGAAAAGACATACAAGTGACTATAAAAACATTGTATTATATTTCGGGCGCAACTGTTGAGTTCGAGTGCTTACCTGGTAGCACAAAAACGGCGCACTTCTCCTTGGGTTGCCAGAACCGCATCGTGTAGGATGTCCCACGCCCTGCGCATTGTAGAAGCGCAAAGAGTAGACAAAACCAAACGCTACTGTGTTAAATCGTTAACCTCTGGCCTGTTACGATGTCGCGCGATACAGAATTTTAGGTGGGAAGTCCAACCAAGAGATGAGTAGTGATCTTGTATTCGTATGTGGTCTTTGTACTGAAGTACATCAGCGTGTGAGCGTGTTGTCAAGTGTGATTCGGCCGCAGTACTTTTACAGCACATTAACGCTTGAAATACACTGCTGAGGCTGAATTTGTTCAGGTGCACAATTTCATGTCGCCAGCTTTGTAATACCAACTACTTCTCAGTCTGCCATCCGATTTGTGCTCCTTCACCTGGAATGTACATACTCTTCAGTGCCAAAATACGTATAGGACCTGAGCACTTTGCTTATGGGCTACACACGCAATTTTGACAGCTTGAACTGAGTCCCTTGTCACATGGCTGATTAGTTTCTTGTTGTAAAACGAGTATTGCCAAATTATGTATACATGGGCTACAAAAGGCGCCCATCTGGAAAGACCAGATCTCCAGCACTCCCACATGCCTCAACATCTTACAAACTTAATTTCATGCTGAAGAAAAACATTTCATTTGCGCTAAGCATGGCTATGATTACCCCTGCGTGATCAGGTACACGAGCGTAATATCATTTCTGTTGAATTCGAAACCATGAATATCTCTTAAGACTAGACACAGCAATTCATCAATCCACACTCACATTACAATAAAGATTATTTAACGCGTGGCGTAGCATAAATGTTGTGGTAAAAAGGCTTTAGTAACGAGTTGTTTGAATATCTGGCTACAACCGGCGTCGATCGTAAAAGGCGACCACCATGAAGTTCACTATCACCAGTGTAGATATTGCTGACAAGGAAACAATGGCACTCTTCCAAATGGACTTGCTAGTTTCACAATTTAGGCGGGTTGCTGAGTATTGACAGACTAATTAGTGCCCTGTCCGAGAAAAACGCGAATTCAATGTTAATCAGCGAATTTACACCAGTCTGATGCTCCTGTTGCTTTCTTGGTGTAACGTACCTGTGAGGCACATCTAGAATTAATTAATTTTACGGTGCCAACAATTTTACCAACAGCAAAGACAAAAGTCACGCGGCCCCTTATGCATATCTAAAACCACTGGAAGGCAATACCAAATTCTTACTTGTCTTTTCAGTCGACTCTAACACTCCGTCAGTGGGATTGTTTAAAACCTCGATGTGGTATGGCACTATCACGCCGACAGTGCAACGCCGCCTTCATAATTACCTACATTTAACAAAATAGCCGCATATCATTCTTTTTTTTTACCAAAAGACTTACTCAGTGCGTAGTTTTGCAGCTGAAGTTGCGGCAGTTGATTTCTTATTCTAAAAATTGGTGTTTTATGCTGAAATAGTTTCACGAACTTATCTGAACACAACGTCACATAAAAACTCCAGCAAAGCAACAGCGAAGTGAGAGTTTTACTAACTAAACAAATGCTAAACAATGCGGAAATGTACCTCTCTGTCAACATTTACAGTACCTATACCTGCACTGAAGGCTGGCCTATAATGGGAGCAAAGCATAATTGTTTGGCGTATCAAGATATGTCAGCTCTCGTTGCGCTGAACTTCATATATTTTTCCAGACGTTGCACTGTTTTGAACTTCAGGCTATAATATAAAGTCCTATCAAGTGGCTAAAAAGCTTTTTCATGACGTTTCCGGGCGACATTTTTCGGACCTGCTGAACATTGAAAGCTCTCGGAAATAAATGGTAGAGAGAAGGGTTCTTTTATGTTCCGCCTACAGAGTAAATTTGAACAACGTGTCAGCTATATATGAACGATAGAAGAAGACTTCAATGCCTCCTCTTTTTCAGTTACACACTACGCTAAAACTAACACATAATAAAGCTAAGGAGAGAATAGGGGGCGTTATTTGTAGTAATTACGGTATAAATATGAAGAAATTAAGGTGGACGCAAAGGCAGTTTGCCGCCGGCTGGCACCGAACCTGCAGCTTTGGAATAACGACTCCGATGCTCTACCAATTGAGCTGCGGCGGCGGTCGTTCTCCCGTTCACTTTATTGGGTATATCTGTGCATGTAAACCTTGGAGTGCTAGCTTGTTTTCGCATTTTGCAGAAAAATGTTAAGCGCAAGTGTTGTCCCTTCTTGTTAGAGAAGGGGCCATCATTTCTTACCTTTTTGTTCTGGGTACCAAATATTCATCTCAGGCCAGTCAGTTTTATTCAAAAGTGTAGCACGCATCTCTGTTTTCTTCTTTTGGTGAAACCTGAAAAATATCGCTCGAACATTAGATATAGCTACATTACATAAGCGGTGAAATTTCTTGGTGCAGAAGCCCATGACTACATGAAACTGTAGGAGGAAGGGAGTGCACATGTCTGAATATTCGGTTACATGAATGTTCTGAAGACGTAAGTCAGCCAAGTAATTATTTTTTACTCTAATGATGTGATCTCCTACTGCGTGACCAGAATACAGACGTTGACCATATCGTTGATTGTATTACAAGTCACCACGTGTGGCTTTGTTAATGGGAAAATACCTTAGGATCCAAACGCTGGCCAGCTGCACTTCATCTTATTCTGCCTCTGTAAAGTATTGGGCATATTCACAATGACAACAGCGTTAAGATGTAAGCGGTGCTAACAAAAACCACAATTGACTCAGTCTAGAGACATCACCCGTTCGCCAAACCAACATATCGGGCAGTGCTTTCTACCTGCCAAAACACTTGAAAGAAACCTGCTATCATTGTCTATCTAAAGGACGCCCTATGGAACCTGCTCCAGTTGAAGTAGCCACGCACTTGTCGTCCCGACGTCTGTCCGTAAATAGGACTTACAAGCATATGCCACAATAAGTAGATGTTTCCCAGTCTTGGCTACAGGCGCTATATTGCTAGTGTAACCACAGTATGATTTGTCAAGGCTTACGGCAGTTTCAGTGATGATATTGGGCGCTTTATGGCGCTAGGCCTACTGATGGCCAGAGAGCGCCGGGGCATCATAGGGCAGTGATCAATGATGATGTTAAGCGACTGCATGAGGGCCTAAAATTTAGTAACTATGTTTTACGCACTAAAGTTGCGTAAAATATAGTTACTAAAATCACGAGAGTCACGCGAAACGTGCACGATGAGAAGGACTGAAGAATGGTAGTGGTAGTACAAATGTGGGAGTACAGAATTGTCACGAATAACCCGTCATTGTCCTTGAGTCCGAAGTCTGAAAGGCGGCTGCTTTCTGCAGTGTAAATACTGCGGCAGCAACCTGTGTTAAGAGGCCGTGCTACGGATTGTCTGGGCATATTACGTTAAATAAATGTACATCTGTTATAAACGGTAATAGTGATGTTTGTTTGAAAAGTGTTTCTCTACCTATGAACATTTAGAGCGCTGGGAAATATGACTTGAGGACACGTTAACACATTCCTTCACAACCGCCAAATTTACCCCATTTGAAATCAGTTGGTCTGTTGCCCACTACCCCACTACGTGCTCCTGGCACCTTTTGTCACCATTGATTTTACCTCATATACGAAGGTATGCGATCCTGCAAACTTTTAAATGATTATAAACAGCAGTTTTTTCACACGCTAAGCAGAAACAAAGGCTTTGTCAAACATTACCATAGCAGAAGCACTGCGATTATTTACCAAAGCTAAAGTATAAACCAGTCAAGATGACGACGAACAAGCGAGAGTTATCTTACTCGTCTGCACATTTCAAAATTGTTAAGATAGGGATTGTAAGTAAGTGATCTCGTAATGCATTGTCAAAGATTTCTCACCGCTGCATTAAGTCGAGTTCCGACTGTCAGGTTTTGCGCTTGGAAGCCGCGGATTTTACCAAACAGGTGCTGGCTACCTACAGCAGAAAGTCTGCTGGAAAAGGATAAAAGACCGGCGAAAAAAATGTGCACCACTAATCGATACCCAGGGAAAAAAGTGTTGTGGGGATGCCTTATTTACACAACGTCTTCCTCAATGTTGAAATAATTGTTATGAGACGGCACGTAGATGCTGTGTTTCTGCCCCTTGAAAACTCTCTTCGCTGTGTGCACGTGTTGCTCGCGGCAACACTAGAACCCCAGTTCTATGTTTTATGGGGCATTAGAACAGGTACACTACATGCGCGAAAAGTGTGGTGTATCTGATTACCCTAACCCATGAAAAAGTTTAGATCCGCCAAACTGGCCGATGATTTAATGAAAGGCTGCACGAACACCCCCAACTCGTTGAGCACGTCGGACGGGGTTAATATCCTCCGCCATAGTCGGAACTGTGAATGTGTTCCACTATTATGTAATATAAAATTCTTGCGAAAAGCGGCAGCAAGGTGGAGCGCGAAATTTTGGAAGCCTATCATATCAACATGCACCGTGACAATTGTGTCAGCGCCACATCCATTGTAGTGATGCAGAAGGAATGCGAGTTCCTATCACTCTACGTTAGTATCTCGGTTACGCAGTAGACCACCTGTTTTTCCCGAAGACCGCATGCGTCCTTGGTTTTCCCGGAACATGTTGTTTGACAATAAAGCACAATCTAGTCCAGTTATCGTGTGCGTCAGTTCTCTCTCTTGTCCGTAGTCTTCTTGACGGGTTTTTACTTTATCGTCATGTACCAACTGACCTTAATGCTATTTATCGAAAATATGTTTTTAAAGCGTGTTGATATAATAGCATTTCTAGGACATGAAGCTCATAACAACGATCATAATAACGACCCTTACTGCTCCGCTCTTAAAATGGAGTTTAGTTAATGAGGCTGCAACAGGGGCTAGTTGGTACGTCTTGATCTTGTAATGCGCTGCCAGGTATGACAAGGAGCATAGAAAAAACGAGAGGCAACACAGCGTGATGCGCAAACTAACAACTTACTTTATTTCGAAAATGGACAGACCTATGTATCAAAAAAAGAAAGGAGGAACACGAAAAGGAGGGAAAAATTCAGTAATCAGAGATGGTAGACAAAAATAGCAAGAAAGCATATTAGCCTCTGTGTCAAACAGTGTCATTGAGAAGTGTCATGAGTTATGTATACGGTAACATGGTTGCAAAAAGGCTAATTTCTTTTAGGGGTGAAGCACCTTAGCGTCTAGGCTTGTCCGTTGTTCCCTGCTCATGGCACAGCACATGACGATGACGCTGATGACGATGAAGAGTAAGCACGTTCCGGATCACACATTCTCTTTCTGCCATGGATGAAAACGAACGTGAACGCGCTCTCGCCCGGGAAAGGCAACGCCGACGCAGACAACACTCGATAACGCTGATGACGATGAAGAATGAGCGCGTTCCAGACCCCACATTATCTTTTTCCCATGGATGAAAACGAACGTGAACGCGCTCTCGCCCGCGAACAGCAATGCTGACGCAGACAACAAGCTACCCCGGGGGCGAGAGCTCGCGAAGCAGCGGCAAAGCGGCAACGCGGACAACAAGCTGCTACTACGGAGGCGAGAGCGCGGCATCCGGCGGCTCAACGTCTGCGCAGCAAGCTATCCTGGAGGCGAGAGCTCGGGAAGCAGCGGCAAAACGGCAGCGCCGACAACAAGCTGTTACCCCGGCGTTGAGGGCGCGGGAAGTGGCGGTTAACGCCAAAAAAAAAACACATTGTATATACTGTACGCACGCGTTGTCAGTCATTTACATGCGCGAGTGGGCAATGTCAAGGGTGATTTATGGTAGGAACGATCCCCAGTGCTTCGCCCACTCGTCATGATTAACTTCGTGGAGTTTCGTGGATTTTTTTTTGCACTCCCTGAATTGGAACTCCCTTAATTGTCCTGTCTTGAAAAGAAGTTACCCTAATCCTAAGAAGGGCCAATTTATCGACTGAGAATACAGCCAACATCAAACCTTGGTATTTGTCGATCAGTGGAAAGATCCAGAAACGGCTCTGAAAGTCAAGTCGTGACTGTATTGAGTATGCGACATGTAAAGATGAAGCCAAACGAAGCGCTCCTTTGTTGACTAGTCATTTTACTCTGCAGTCGCTGTGGTTCAGCGTGGCGCAGTGGTACAGGACTCAGCTAGAGATTGCGAGCTAGCAGGTTCGAAACTGGTAGAGAGTATTTTTTTTCCACACTTTTTTTTTTTATAATTGTGGTGATGCTCTCTACACCACCTTTACTTATGTATTTATGTGTGACCACTAAGCGTGATCGTTTTCACGCTTTAGAGCCGTTTTGCGCTCTGTAATCATTCTCCACCATCCAATACATGCCAGCATCCTCCAGGAGCCACCTTGCGCTACCACCCTATCCAGCACCATAATCCACCATAATGATGGATAGTGGAATCCACAATTCTACATAGGTGACATATTTTCAATAGGGATGTAAATATTAACTCACAGACACTTTTCACGTCCGTGTTTACCAGGGTTGCCATTGAGTGGATTTAAAAGAATTCTGAACTCAAGCTAAAGGTAGCCAAAGTAGCCATGACATTTAATTCTACAGCCAACATTGTAGCCAAATTGCGCAGAAGATATATTTGATGAGTTTTTTATTACTGCGCCATAAATAATACCATTTTGAATAAAAAGACTAAGAAGACGATATAAATAAATAAATTATTAGCAGTTCCGTGCGTTTGCGCATAGCTTACGTAGAATAGATACAGCGATACAGCTATTCCAATATAAAGTGTACTTTTGGAATATTCAAGCGAAAAAAGTCAGTAGGAACGTTAAACACTCAAACACTTCTTTCCTTGAAGCCGCGTACCAAATTTCATTAGTGGAATTAACATAATACCAGTCCAGCTTCATATTGTAAAATGTAGTTGAAGATGAACATTTAGCTTGTTTTTCTTACGGACTTCTGCTTTTGTCAAGTTCAAACGAGAACATGTGCTTTGCATCAGAGTCGGAAACTTTCGCGTAGCATCAGCATAGATGAGGCGCACCGTAAGCTTGTCACGGATTTACCTACATGCACGCAACTTCGCCACTCCATATTTGCTAGCGCGCCTCGCATTGCGTTGTGGTGCCTCGGTGTACACCAGCGTGCTGGTGTTGGGACGACGCGCGCGCGCATCGACTGACACTACAGGGAACCTTGGAAGCAGTGTATTTTGTCTGCAAAGAAGAAAAAAAGGCTGCTTAACGCGCCAAAGAAGAAGCTCGAAAGCAACCAGAAAGTAGCCATGGAGGCAACCTGACATTTTAATCACCGTACGGGGTCATAAAATAGCCAATGCGGCTCAAAGTAGCCACCAACGGCGACCCTGGTGCATTTTGTCGGCTGTAGGTCTCCGTGTACTTCACTCTAACTTGCGCAATTTCATTATTTTTTATGAGACTTCGTTTTGTACCTCTCACGGGAATAGTGTATTAAGCAAACGAAAATTCTTCCGTTATAATGCACGCATATTGAAAGTCGTGTATTTGCTGTTTGTTGGGTCACTGTCCTAGAGTGATTTCAATCTTTGCGCATCCTTTTCCAGAGTTTATTCGAGTTACAATTAGCTTTTTTACGGTCTCTCTACGAAAAACGCGCCATGAAAAGAGCCCATAGCTATTGATGGATTCAGTAATGAATGAATGAATGATGGTATTGAGGAAATAAACGCGACTAAACTGGGCGCCAGAACGTAGAAAGAAGCCCTGAAATGAGTTGCTTTACATGCCTGTGTCCTGTTACATCGAATTTATTACGACAACGTTAACTGGAAACAAAGTCGCGAGTCGTAAATGTTCAGGCAACACAGTAGGTATCATTAATAAGGAAAAAAAGAAAAATTAATTGCTTATAAGCTTTCGCGTTTCGTTGAATATTTACTTATGCTAATTGTTTGGAATGATGCCTTTTTGATGACACTTACCAGCGGTCAGTTTTCCGATACCAGATATACAGACTATAATAAGTCCTGTTGAGCCATATTTTTTGCCAGGCAAAACAGTCCAGATGAAGATGAAAGTAGTTGGCCCGTTTCAGCCAAATTTTTTCTCCTGTCTGCAAAGCCTAGAAATGTTGGCAGACGATGCAATTGATGGGGCGAAAATACGCAGCGCTGTTCAAAAGCACGAAATCACAGCACGAGATCATGGTTATATTTGGAAAGCGGGTACCCTATTAAGTGAAGAAATTAAAAAAAGGGAAACGTCATGCCCGAAATTTGCGCAGAGTGAGGCTTTGCATGCATTAAGACGACGTCAGGTGCTCCAAACAGAAATATGCAGAAGCAAATGCACGTCACGTCAGCATCATATAGCTAGCATACAACATCATATAGTTTATAAATATTGTGTTTCAGTGCATCTGAAATGTCTTTAAAACTCGCAATACTTGCAAATAACAGCGCACCTTGAAAACGAGCACACTAAAGGGAGAGGAACGACACACACAACAAGCGCTGACTCGCAACTGAAAGGTTTATTCCGCATCACACACGTGTGAGGGTGGGGTCGTGTACAGGGTTCCATTTTCGTGTGGTAGAACGTATTATGGACAGACGGGACGTTGTGTTAACACGAGACTTAAGGAACACAATGCTTCTTTGAAAACTGTGGCGAGTTCTAATCTGGCATTACATTGCCGTTCGTGTGGATGCTCCCCCGTTTTCGCAGAAACGAAGACTGTTTATAAGCACTGGCAGCAGATAAACCGGGAGGTGGCAGAGGCATATCACATTGTTAAGGAAAAAGATAATTGTGTAAGCCAGGCTTCAGTTGAATTGGGTGACAAAGAGATTGATTTCCTGCGGCAGGTGTTATCATGACTTCTTTTACTTACCTTACTTAGACAAGCTAGCGGTAGCAATCCTGGTCACGTGTGCTGCATGAGGCGTATATTTATATATGTGTGTGTGATGCGGAATAAACCTTTCAGTTGCAAGTCAGCGCTTGTTGTGTGTGTCGTTCCTCTCCCTTAGTGTGCTCGTTTTGAAGGTGCGCTGTTATTTTTAAGTATGAACCGTTACCAACTCGCCCTAGTTGCCATTTTACTTCGCAATACTTGATAGTATGGAATAAAAAATAGACGTAAAAGCTCGCCTTTGCAAAATCTGAGGTTATTTAGTGAATGCTTCTTTGATGACTAATATTGCAGGAGGTTTTAGACAGACGCCGCCATCGCCACCAATGGTCCTTTTTCGCCTTTAATGAAACATCTAATGCTTTCACTTTAAGAAATGTATGACGTAGCCAACGCCATCGACGTGCAGACCGGCAAAGACTAGCATAGCATGCACGGTGGTGGTCACTGGCTTGCATTATGGTACTCGCCGCTCTGAACGCTTGCCATTTCTTAGTGTAATTGCAAGTGCGCCGTCTCGACTCTGACACGGTGCTCGCGGGGCGCGTAATATCCACTATTTTTGGCATCATTACAGGGCCGCACAATCTCGCAATGAGGCTTGCACGTTCTTGTTGCGATTAATGAAGTGCCTGCACAACAACAAATCACCGACTTTCGCCATGACAGCGCCATTCGTAACAAGACCAGCAGAATGCAATCGATTCGTCTGAGGCCTTGCAAACTAGTGGGTGTTACTGACAGCGCTTGGCTATGGTCACCATTATAGGTGCCAAATAGTACTTGTTGCTGATTGCACTACGCCGTCGCCGTTATGTGTCCTTACGCTAGTCCGAAGAAGGAACGTCTCACTGAATGAAAAAAAGAGGTACGGCTTAGCCACTTACCACCACCTGCTTGACATGACATCGATTCCACAGTGCGTGGGATCTTCCGCATTTTTTATGAAAATATAATCAAATGTTGATTTATGGGACACTACAACGACGGCGCCGAACATTTACGACTTTTTTTTCCCACTGTGTTTGTCGCAATGAAAGGTACATTTTGTTTATATGT
>JALIZH010011488.1:0-19068 GCA_030522465.1 Rhipicephalus appendiculatus
CAGGGTGATTCCACGAGAGATCGAGCATGCATGTCCGGTCGATATTTTTGTTTTGTCTGGGTTCTTTATATGTTATGCGGGCACATTCAAAGTGCACGGAACCGAAAATTTTATTTCCGAAAAACGCTCCGAGCGCGAGAAAAAGATATTTGAAGGTGGCGGCGCGGGCATCTTGTTTTTGCTCACCGCAATATTTTTAGATTTCGCGGCTGAATTTAATGCGAACTATAAATGTGGCGTCGAAAATTTTTTTATCTTGGTTTTAATGGGCAATACTGTGAACTACATCCATGCTTTTTTGATGCTGTCCTCCTAACGGAAAAAATGTAAAAAAATGGCAAACACGGCCCAAATCGAAAATGTTTGCTAAGTTTGATGCGTCTTCGCCCGTTTGCTACTTTACACAGAAACTTCAGAACTGTGTCACGTATAGAAAAAGGCCTTTGAAATTATTCTGCGAAAGATCGCTTTCGTACAAGCAGCGTAAAAAAAAGAAAAAAAATAGTTAAAAGAGCAAGTTTTTTTCAAAAAGGCCAATTTTCAAAAAACAAAATAAAAAAAACCCGGTCTCAATTTTGACGAAAATTTTTTATCGAAAAGCGCTTATGTCAGTCAATGCACGGTTTCAATATCATATGTCCTCCTTCGCTTTGTTAACGAGATATAACGGGCCAAAGTGCCCCTTGCTGTGTGTTCTCACTGCAGTGCACTTGATGGTTGTTATCAGCTTACATTGGGCGTAAATATACAGTACTAATTATTTTGCTGCAGCGAAACTTCACTCTGGTGGCCTGTCCTCAGGAAAACTGTATTCTCAGATTTTATTTGTGCCTAGCATGTGTGAGGGTGGGCAGTTTCCACTCTTTAAAGGACTACGCATATGCAGTTTGCAGCGTGCAACCTCGCCTAGAGCATACTTTGGAAGTGAATTACAATATATTCTTAGCGTTTGCTGTGTCCAACACATCGTACTGAGTGTCTTTGCATACAAAGGAAGCCTACAGCAGGCTTTTTATGGCCTCAAAATTTGCTCAAGATTTGGTGGCACTACCCCTTTAAGCACTGTACATTAGTGGTTCAAGCTCAAACCAGCTAAATCTTGTCAGTGTAATTCATCTTCTTGTCAGTACATCACCAGATGGAACCTTGACCACTTTATCTTACATAGATTGCAGCAGCCAAAATTAGAAGCTGATCAAGGGCCACACACATGAGCACATATGTTCAATCTGGCCCTTTGAAATGGAGGTTCAGTTTCTTAACTGCATGCATATGTACTAGCTTTGTTTATATATGATCACCGTCTTGCCTAACTGCACTTAAAAAATGTTGTTGGAAGTATAGAAACTGTGTTTTTCATAATTCTACCTGCTCTTCTGTTGATGATAGTGGTTCAAGGTTAAAGAAGAGAATAAAGAGAGTGGAAAGAAAAACCACCGTTCTAGACTAGAAACAGCTGCAGTTTCTTGACCTATAGTTTCACGAGAGCCTCTTAGGCCACATACTTTCACGTTATTTTTTTCCTGCACTGTTTCCATCGAAGCATTTATATATGTGCACATTTTCACGAAATGTGAGTTAGGCACTTTTTCCGTATACATTAAACAGAGGGGTGGCTACTAACAACTGACATTTATTTCGAAAAAACACCTCCTCCTGTAAGTCCGTACAGAGCATGCTCAAAAGCACCCTTCTAGATCACTGCGCCAATCTTACCCATGAAAGTCACCACTGTTCAAGAAAGTCACACTCTTTCCTGGTCAAAAAAAAAAAAAAAAAAAAAACTAAAGCTGCGCTTACACATTTTCCCGGACCAAGTTTCCAAATATGGTATGCCTCAATCTATTCTCTTTCACGCTGCGTCATAGCCTTACCTACAACGGATACATTTCCAAACATGGGTGTACAATCGCACTGCTTACATTGTAGCGGAAGGTTACCACCACTGCCAGAGGGTAGATTTCCATGCTCCCGCATACGAATGTTAATACATCGACCAAATTGTTCAATGTATTGCTTATCACAACTAAGCGGAGTGCTATACACCGCACATGTGTCACAGGCGCAGTTGACACGTTTGTTTCTCTGCTTTGTGTGCCGAGCTGCGCAACCCTCTTACACAGACCTGCCAGTTTGCGTGGTGCGGAACAGACCAATCTGGTATCATTTCAGGCAGCAGCCTCTTTCAACCTTTGTGAGATACTCTGTACGTACGGCATAACTAGCAGGATCTTTTTCTTATGGTCTCGAACATCACGATCACTCCTGTGAATCCTCCCACTCTAAACTAGTTAAAAGGGCTATCGCCAATTTATGTTTCTCAAATGCTGTGGCTAGGAGCTGCACCCATCAAATTCAATATAGCGTTGTTCAGCAGCAATACAGGCTCTGGCGGCAGGCTATCCTAAGACTTTAATCACGTAGCACTGTGGCTGAATATTTGTTCATAGCATCTCAGATCGAAACACAGTAGTGATTGTGATGTTCGAGACCATAAGAAAAAGAACCCGGTGGTTATGCCATACGTACACGATTATACAGCGAGACGAAAAACGCAGAAAGGCAAGGGCTGGGGCCCTCAGTATAGCGAGCACCATGATGTGGTCTACGTGGACGCAGCGGAATAAACGTCAGGATCCTGCATGGGCCTGGTGGTATAGCTGACAATCAGGCAAAGCTTCTAATGTCATGCTCGATCATCGCCAATCCTTCCACAGAGACAGAAGAGGCAGCCATCGCGCTTGCTCTTATCTCGGCACCCGCCACCACAATCATAAGCGACTCGAAATCAGCTACTCGGAACTATATCAATGGCTTGATATCCCGCACCGCTGTTCGCTTACTACGCTTCTGGCGGTCCCGGCGTTCCATAATCCTCGTACGCCAGCACATGCCGGCCTCCCTGGCAACGAGAAGGCTCATTCCCAAGCCCGAGGTCTCACATTCCGAGCAGGAGAAACGGAGCCCCCTCCACAGGCCGAGGAGCGCTTGCTCTGTTTTCGTGATATTCTGTTGTACTATCGAGACCAACGAAGAATATACACACCCCCAGCCCCATCCCTAAACATCGCGCAGGCCGCACATTGGCGACGCCTACAAACTCGAACTGCTGCATACCCCGTATTTCTAAACACCCGATACCCAAACCAATTCCCCTCTTCATGCAAACTTTGTGGCAAACCAGGAGATTTCCTCCACATCCTCCTCACATGTCCCACTTTCCCTCATCCCCCATCACCAGCTGTGGCGGTGTCTTACTCGGAGACTATCATGACCAGCACTTCTGCTTTCGATCAGCGCAGTATGCGCGATGAATACGATTGCGCTTCAAGGGCTTTCCTTCGCTTTGTATGGGTGCCTCCTCACAGTGAGGGAGCACCCACGAACAATGTAGGGGCTCGGCCCCCACTCTCTACAGTTGCAATAAATGTTTCTACCACCACATTACAGACGCGTAGTGAGTACTTCTCCAATTCGCAAAAGGGAGAATTATGGCGTAGAGGGCAGTTCGCAACCGTACTTGCAGGTGGCATTCACGGATAGTTTGAAACGGCCAGTGTTACGCACAAATGTTCCTTTCCTTGTGGCACGGTTGAAGGCGATGCGCACGGGCACGCAATCTTCGTTCTACTCCCGAAGGCGAAGCTCAAGCGTCCTCCTAGTTTTTTACTTATTTATTTCAATATACTGCAGACCTTCTAGGTCTAAGCAGGAGTGATACGCAATATAAGTTACAGTTGTGTCGCATACAGAAAGCGCCGAACACAATCCAAAGAAAACAATTCAATGCAGGGTAAAGTGCAAACAGCAGTGTCGAAGATACAATGTTCAGCTCCCATTCGAGAAGACACAAACCCAATACGAAGTGTAAGGAGGAATAACAGTTTATAACAAACCACGCAGGTCTCCCTGAACTTAACGATGTGACTTTTAACTCGCCAGAAACTGACGTGCCAACCACGTTTGTCATCGCACGTCTCTCGACTCTCGAGTACAGTGTATCTCGAGTCTCAACCCGCTCACGTAATGGTGCACCATTTGGAAAAAATCAATATGTTTGATTCCTTGAGAAACGCATTCTACCGTTTCATATTTCACCGCGTATGATGGTAGTTTATTCCAGTATGCTATAGCGGAGGGTTCGGCAACCTTTTGGGGTGGGGGGCCGAGTTGCATGAAGCCGACACAGCGCGGGCCAGACGACAAATGGGAGGGTAGGGGGGGGGGGGGGGGGGCGCTTTGCTGGCAAAGGGGAAAAATTTCGCGAATTGACAATAATGCACAAAACCGGGGTAGAGATCACGTTTATATTCAGCACGCGCATGTCGGAATTGTTGGAACTGAGCAGCATAGCTTACAAACAAAGAAAACTGCAGCCAGCTTCATTTTGCGAACACCGTCGAAACAGTGAAGCTTATGCCGGTCCTTCATTAGGCTATATCATACATCTACATTTTTCAAGTCTTGCGTTAGTTGGCGCTTAGCTTCGGCCTCTCTAGCGTGAACATCGTGGTTGCCTCGGCGACGACACGACCGTTCTCGCGTCGACTCACCTCGCAGGGGCGTCTGCGCAAGCAGGCGTTTGGTGAGCGGCGTCACCACGGATCAGAGCCAACGAGGGGTTTTCGCCATCCTCCCACGCCTAGCCATGCGTGGCTTAGCCGTGTCCGGGAAAAAGTGGGTCCTGGGGGTTGAGCCGACGCCGGATGATTGGACCTTTAAGGCCCCTAGGCAGAGGCAACACACCCCTTTGGCCCCGGCTTAACGTTGACGGCACCCCTGGGCTGACTCACCCAGTGGAAATCGGCAGTGGCCTTTTCCTGTCTCTCTCTCCCCCCCTCATCTTCGTCTTTCTCTCTCACTTTTTATCTTTCCTGTCTTCTGTTTTCTACTTGCTTCCAAATTTCCTGGCGGCTAGGGTTAACCTGGCGTGGCTAGCCAGCCTTAAATACGCCATATTTGGTTGGCGGTGGGTGGTTGGCGTTACTGCCGAAACACAAATTAATCTATGGCTAACTCTTTCCCGAAACTTTCGATCACCCCCCAAAAGAGGGGGCGCATCGAAGATGTATTTCTATTTGTTGGAAACCAAAAAGGAACATTTCCTTGTTATCATGTTGTTCATTCTGAGAAAGCAGGAAAGACAGTGAGAATGATCTCACTTTTCCTGGTCTCAAAAACTCTGTCTGATACTATTGGAGTAGGCTACAAAGCGTCGAGAATGGCAAATGGAGACCTTCTCTTGGAACTGCACGATCAAACACAACACCAGAAGCTGCCCAATCTAACAAATTTGGGGACGTCCCAGTGACAGTCACCCCGCACCACCCGATGAACACGTCTCGTGGTGTTGTCTCTGACGATGGCCTCATGAGACTAACCGAGGCTGAACTTGTTGAAGGCTGGAGGGACCAGAATGTTCTAAATGTGAAGAGAATCAGTACGAGGCTCGATGTAAAAGAAATACAGACAAAGCATCTAATCCTCACTTTTGGCTCCAGCATCCTGCCCGAAGCCATCGAGGCTGGGTACATCAAACTCAGTCCGACCTTACATTCCAAATCTGCTCCGATGCTTCATATGCCAGCGATTCGGCCTCAGTTCACAGAACTGTCGTGGCCGGTCTACCTGTGCAAAATGTAGTGCAAACGAACATCCGTCTGAGTCCTGCGAAACCGCTCTACACTGTGTGAACTGTGATGGGGACCACGCCGCGTACTCGCGATCGTGCCCGTCATGGAAGAGAGAAAAGGAAATAGTTTCGATCAAGGTCAAAGAAAACATCTTCTTCAAGGAGGCACGCAGGCGTATCGCATGTATACCTAAGGGTAGCTTTGCCGATGTGGCGCGTCAGAGGGCAGCGTCACAACGGTTCCCGGCGGCCGACCAGCCCACTCGTAGTGGGCTGGTCTCTGACGGGGTAGTTGGCAGTGACGCCAACTACCGCGTCGGCGGCTGCAGCCAGTGCTGCAGTGCCATTTCCCAAAAGGACCCACCAGGCAGGTGGGCCCAAAAGCTCCGCCCCCTGAGGCGAAGCCTCTCCGGTGAACGTCCAACGCCCCGCAAGAGGCTTTGGCCATTAGTTCGAGTAAGGCGGCGCGCAACGTGCCAAAGGAGCGGCGCGACTCTGTCGACCGCTCCAAAAAAGGAAAAATTCCTGTTACGGGGCCTGGAAAGAGCTCCGTAACTTGAGGTCTCCGTAAACACACAGCAGTCACCTTCCACTCAAAATAACTACGCAGATATTGCAATGGAACGTCAGAGGTCTTCTGCATAATCTAGACGACGTTACAGAGCTCCTGCGTAAATTCAGTCCAAAAGTGCTGTGTGTCCAAGAAACACATCTGGAACCCACACACACAAATTTCCTCAGACAATATACCATATTCCGCAGGGACCGTGACGACGCAGTCACTTCGTCCGGCGGTGTGGTGATCGCTGTTGATAGTACCGTTTCCTGCAGGCAAATCCATCTGAGAACGCGTCTGGAAGCAGTCGCTATTCAAGTGGTGCTTTTAAATGCGAAGCATTTCTTAGCGAAATTCGGCGGCATTGAGCGTATCTATCTAGCCGCCTACGACTTTGTGCTCTCCTGGCCGTATAGTTAATGGGATTTATACCAAAATTGGTATGACATAACATGACCGAATGAAGAATATGAATCACTGGTGATTTTATTTATTTTATTTACAGAAATACTGCAGGCCACATGGCCCAAGCAGGAGTGAGAATACAAAAACATCAAAACTTTGCACAACAAAGGGGGGATAACAAGCAATAATACTAACAGAATTCGAAAGAAGAAATGCAGGTAATACAGGCGGTGAAAAGGCAATACAAATAAATGACTTTGAATACAGTGACCGTGAAACAAATCATCAAGTGAATGAAATAGAACCAATTCTAATTAAACCGAAAAAAAGAGACTCTTTACAGAGTAACCTAGGAGGAGGCACTTGATTGTGCTAAGGACAACAGTTGGTCAGATGGCAGGTTATTCCATTCTGTAATTGTTTGTGGAAAGAATGAGAATTTAAATACATTTGTTCTGGCTAAAAAGCAGTTATAGAAAGCGGATGAGTATGACGAGTGAACCGCGATGCAAGTGGAGATAAGTTCGGTGCTGGGTCGAGCCCGAGCTTCCAATTCGGCAAAGAATACAAAAACTTAAAACGCTGATCTTTGCGCCGGGTGAATTTTTAAGCTTGTGTCGTATGAAGCAAAGTTTGCGAAGCGCAGCAGAACATGTGTTAGCAATACGGGTTTCCAACATAAGTTATTTGTTAGAGTGACACCGAGATACTTATATTCGCAAACCTCAGTTAAGGTTTTAAGACATATGGAATAAGAAAATTTAAGCGGGCGAAGTCTTTTTGTGACGCGAAGAAGTAGTCTTATCAGAGTTAAGCTCCATGGCCCATTTATCACACCAAGTAAGGATATTACTGAAGGCTACGTTAAGCGCGAGTTGAGCGTCAGAGGAATGAATATCGTTATATAATACGCAATCATCTGCAAATAAGCCATGAAAACCATGACTAACTTGTCATGAAAAGTATGACTTACACGCCATTGCCGTAGTGCTCCAGCGGCCGTTTTGTTAACTTGATATATCCAAAAATTGGTACGATGAGACATTTCAGTATGACCGACACATATGACAGGTGGTAATAGGAAAATCTTGACGCGCATGTCATGTAAAACATGATTTACATGCTACGCTCATGGTGCGCTGACGGCCGTTTCGCTAGCTTGATATACACCAAATTTGGTATTGCGTGACGTGACTGCATGACGAACATAAATGACAAGTGGTAATATGGAAATCATGACATGTCATGAGTGATATGATTTGCATGCCACGCTTATGGTGCGCTTGCGTCCATTTCGCTAGATTGATATACAACAAAATTGGTACTGCGCGACGTGACTGTATGATGACGAACATAAATGACAGGTCATATCATGTAAATCATGACATGCATATTATGTACTATCCGCGTCAAATGAAACCCGAACAGCTGCAAGCATTCGCAGTGGTATAGTGCGCGCCGTCCAGTTATCACTATGGACAGGCGCGCATGTATGCGAAGTGCTGCCGAACCGGATGCGCGCGCCTGTCAGTGGTGATAACTGGACGGCGCGCACTATACCACTGCGAATGCTTGCCGCTGTTCGGGTTTCATTTGACGCGGATAGTACACCATGATTTGCTCCTTGCTGGCTGCTTCGCATTACATCGATTCCCACAGTGCGTGGAATCTGCCGTTTTTTAACAAGCTAATGAGTGTCCTCTCAGTATACATTCCCCCCAGGCTACAGACTTACAAAAACTGAATTTCGAAACTTAATTGATGAGCTTTCTGAGCCATATTTACTAGTGTTGCGACTGGCCTGCTGCTACAGTGGCTAGAATAGGGGAAGTGTAAAGACCGCGCCGCCTGCGCTGACGCTCTCCACCGATGCCTCGACCGGCGCTGTCCAGGTGGCGCTGGTTGTAGCTTACACGTCGCCCGCTCGGCTCACTGCAGCGACGCTGCTATGTCAAGGCTGGTTTGTGGCGGATATGGTTTTGTTGATGCCGTGAATTTTTATGTGTCTCTACTACATTGCAGGGCGGGAGTGCCTCACATATGAATAAACTTCGCGGCAGATATTAAACACTATAACTTTATGCTACGACCGTACGCACAGTACCATAAGTGAAGCTTTACATCGATCGCAAATATTGCGGTTAGCTAACAGCTTCGCAATCGTTCCTTGGCGCTGAGTTATGTAACAGATTAATTTTTTGGGGAGGATTGCCATTTCAAATATTTATAAGAAACATCAAGAAGCACGGCAAAATGCCACTATGACAGTGATAGCAACTGCCTTCATGTTTTTATACTTAACATTTGCATGAGGCAGTTTTTAAGGACTTAATTATTCTTGCGCGTATTTAAACTGGAAATATTTTTCGATTAACAACAGCACAGAAAATCAGAGAGCATTTTACTCTTCTCACAAACATGGAACACTTTTGTCAGCCTCGGGAGTGAAGAAACCAAGGTCCCCCAAATTCATCAACCTTTCCGCTTCCCCGCTGAACACAAATGTTTTCTGCAAGTTTCATTTCGTCAATGATCAGTCCACCATGACTTTCGAAGTCTTCCATATTAGCAGTCTAGAAATGCCCAAGAGGACACATTTGTTAAAACCAAAGCACGTGTCGTACTTCATGAATGCTCTGAGGCATGTACGACTATAGGAAGCACAATAATTTTCTCCCTACGCACATGTTCATAACGTCGCGGGCTCTTCATGTGCATGATGACACACTCCAGCATCCACTCTGGGCTGCAGTGCATGCCATTGAGAG
Source organism: Rhipicephalus appendiculatus (assembly GCA_030522465.1). NCBI lineage: Eukaryota > Metazoa > Arthropoda > Arachnida > Ixodida > Ixodidae > Rhipicephalus > Rhipicephalus appendiculatus. Next base: position 9,362 of record JALIZH010011488.1, read on the forward strand.
ACTTGCGCCTTGCAGCTTCAAAACACTGCAATATAGCAGTCTTCTGTTTGGATGGGAGCTTGTCGATTTTGCTCAGGAGTGCAGCTTCTTCAGTTTCTTCATTCTATAGTTTCAGTTGTGCAATGGTCTGGTGGAGAGTCCTCACATTGTTTGTAAGACGGCGTACTGTTGCACTGGTCAGTTTGTCTGGTGCTTTCTTCTTTCGGTATCTCTGATTGATAAGGAGCTTCCTCAAGTACTTACAACTCATGCAGCGTCTTTTATCTTGACTTGAGGTACCTTTACACTTGTGATGGTAGAGCTTCCCATTCCAGACCTTCAAGTTCTTACCAGATGATGCAAAAGGAAACTCGCACAACAAGCTTGCCCTGAACACACTGGCATGGCATCAACAGCCTCCAGAAGAGAGGTTGGTTCACATGGCCCATTCATAGAAATCTTCACACTACGCACAAACACTTCTTGTGTTATGGCATTTCCACTGGCACAAAATGAAATAAGTTGCTCTGCTTGAAGAAGACTCATGTCCGAGCTAAGCGTGTACAAGCTGTAGGCGACATTTAACGGTTCCTCACCAAGTGCGTGCCTTCCCCATCGATTTCAAGGAAGTGGAACATCTGTGTAATCGTAAACGGGCGCACTTGGAAGGTCGGGTGGCTCTGATTAATTCTGCGGCTCCCTGTCGTCGTCCTTTTGACGTCTTTTCTGAGGAATCAGAAGCAGCGGGCATGATCTCTCCTTTGGGTTTCTTTTTCTTTTTTTTGCGCCACAAGTTTGAAGAGGTACAAAGGCGCATTTGGGAAGATCATTGAAACTACATGCGGCAAAAGTAGAGGCCTAGCTCTGTCCAAACGCACTACCTCACAGTTAATAACGTGCTCGAAGTGGAGCTCGCAGTGGACTTCAGAAAATGAAAGTTTTCTGCTTGCTCGATTTGTACCCAGTCGCGCATCTGGGCTTAAAACAGGGGCTCTGACGCCTGCTCACGGCGCGCACTCCGAGAAGACATCACACAAACACGACGAGGCTGTCCGACCAGCAAATGCAGCACGAAAGAATAGCGTAAACAGGCAAAAGAAGCACGTTCGACCGGAGAGTAGCAGCGTTGAACAGCGTGCTCAGCCTGAGAGCCTGACGTGTATACGACAGCGCACGCCACCTAGCGGAAACATCGGAAGGCGGCGTCACTCCTCCCATAGGAGCCGCTTGGCGGTCATCACACTTCTAGTATTCTAGCCACTGTACTGCTGCTTGAGCCGACCAGCGGGTAGCGTGGTGCCGAGCGTAGGTGTCGAACCGCAGGCCCATCGATGTCCGGAGCAGAGAGCCGTGGCAGTGAGCGACTCGGGAGGAAAACTTAACAGAAGTTTATTTACATGACGAAAGATGACAGATTGAGAGAGTAGTTACAAAAACATGTCTTGGGCTTTTATGTCGCCGCGTTGCCAACTCTGGGCGCATTGTCCACATCGTGGGCCAATACGGCTCTCGATGGCCCTGTAGCTCCACCCACGAGACTGGGGACCGACGTCCAATAGGTGCACGTGGAGGGGGCACCGTCGAAACGATGACCAAATATGGTCCGACAAGAGCACCACGGTTTTGCGCACCCAGTACCAACTTTTGCACACGTTTGCAGATCTTGGCCGGGGGCTGGTTCCCGGAATTCTTCCGGCCGGGGGGTAGAGTCTCTGTTATCGTGCCGAAGAATGTCACGGCTGGTTAGGGGAGATCCTCCGCCAGGCAACAACACGCAGCAGGTCTTCTGTGGACTGGACCTCGGCTTTGTCTCCTCCGTTGCTTGGAATGTGACGAGCAGCCTCGTCCCCACCAGGCCGCATCTTGCCACAAAGGGCTGTTCGCGGCACTGCCGCTGGAATTTCTGGTCACTTGACCGCGCCGCACGCTCGTAGGCATTCCAGGAAAAGGGATTAGACCTGCGCTCCCCGAAGGGCGAACCCGGGAGGAACTTTAGAAAAACAGTAGCATTTTCCCCGGCCTCTGCCGCGACGGCTTCCAAAGCCGATCGTAACAGCTTCCCCGGCGGCCGGTTGAGACCTCGACGTACAAAGGTCGAACACCTTTGTGGGGAGAGGTCGATGAAGGCGACGCTGAAGAAGTGACGTCCAGCGCGCTCCATCAACGCTGCTCTGCTGCATTCCTCTGCCAGCTCTGTTGATCTCGAACATCTGGTTTCGTCGTCCAATGTCGCAGGAGTTCTTCGCCTTGCCAGCCCGTTTGGCTTCCCGGAAGACAGCACCTGGGTCAACCACATGAGAACCACAACCGCAAAGCCAGCAAGCGCCCGAACTCTCTCCCTGAGACCCACCAGGCTTTTCACCCAAACAAAAACATTCTCTGCTTCTTAATTAAATTAGCAGCAATTCCAACAACCCTAGAATAGGCTTCTCAAATGCACAAACACATGTTGTGACAGCGCACAACAATGAACAACAAAAAAAAAGACAATAGTAAACCTTAGACACATAACCAAAAAAAAATACCTATTAACACAAGCCAGAGTACCGACGCCCTCAAGTTCCCTTAGAAACAGCGACTTGAGCCATCAACGTTGCTATTTCAATTCGTGGGACACCCTGACTCTTGTCCTACCACTCTTCCGACGCGCTCGCGGTTTCGACCGGGTGAGCGCGCCCACAAACCCATTCTCGAACGCGGGGTTCTTCTGCCGTAACAACCAATCGGATCTGTTTGAAAACAGATAACCATACTGCATCGGCAGATAGGCAGACACAGCTGCCTTTGTATGCAATACGCCAAAGGGGCCCTCGATGCGAACCTTAGCCCAATCGGAAGGCATACATTTCGCGCTTCCGCCGACTGCTTTAATCCAAGTGCATTCACCTGTGAACTGCCCCGGTTTTACATACGAGGAATGGACTACGTCCACCGTTGCTGCCGAATCTCGCAGCACGCGACACCCCTTTCCGTTTACCCTCATTTCTTTAATATATGGCTCCAAAAAGTTGCATGCTTTCAACCCCGCTGTCAACTGACAGGCAAGCAACCTTTGGCTCCCTCGCAGAACGCAGCCATATGACCTGGCTTGTGGCAATTGTAACACACACAAGTGGTCGCCTCTTTTCAAAAGCACTCTTTTTGTGCTGTTCTCGAGCCAGATTGGCTTCTTTCGCCTCATCCCCTTTCGCTAAGGGCTCGGCGTTGTGCGCTTGATTCTCCTGGACGGACTGTCCATTCCACCCAGTTGCCCCTTTTACTCTGGCCCCCTCCCGCTGGTGAATCTCCTTTCTATCAAGCGCACGGCGCGAGACGAACTCTTCAGCAAGCTCCGCAGCCTTCGAAACAGTGCTAGCGTCCTCCCTGTCTTGCACCCAGAGCCTAACGTCTTGGGGCAAACGACGATAAAACTGCTCGAGTCCGAAGCATTCAACCACTTTCTCTTTATCCTCGAATGCCTTAGCCTCTTTGAGCCACTCCCTCATGTTAGCCATTAGCTTATAAGCAAAGTCAGCATACGACTCGTCTTTCTGCTTTACGGCGTTCCGGAACTTCTGCCTGTATGCCTCCGCTGACATTCTATACCTTCCTTTAGCAGGTTCGACTTAACCTGGTCGTAATCATCTGCTTCCTCCTTTGTCAAGCGCGCAATTACATCGGCAGCCTCACACGGCAATAACGTCAGCAAGCATTGCGGCCAGTTGTTTTGGTAACACCCGCCTTCTCGCATGTGCGCTCGAAGTTTTACCAAAAAAAGACCTATGTCCTCTCCGGAGCGGTAGGGTTGCATAAGGTCCTTTGATAGAACGACTTTTCGTTCTACCGCGCTGGATGCCTTCACTGCCTTCTCTACTATTTCGAGCCTGGAGCAGCTCGAGTTCAAGGCGCGCTTTAACTCAAGCTCCTTTTCCAATCGCCTGTTCTCCCTTTCTCTTCTTCTGCTTCGCGTCTGAACTCCAGCTCCTTTTCCAATCGCCTGTTCTCCCTCTCTTCCTCTTCGCGCTTTAACTCAAGCTCCCTTTCCAAACGCCGATTCTCCCTTTCTTCTGCTTCGCGCCTTCAACTCTAGCTCCTTTTCCAAGCGCCTATTCTCCCTTTCTTCCTCTTCTTCGCGCTTTAACTTATCCTTTTCCTTCAATCATCTCCAAGACATCCGAGAGCTCGTCGTCATCGGCCTCAAGGTTCCCTTGCTAATAGCCGCGATTATCTCTGGCTTTCTCATTTGCTCCTGGACATTCAAAACCCAAACTTTTGGCTAACTCTAGCAAAAGCGGACTTTTTTCAGTGCCTTTAGATTCATGGTTAAGCTGCAAGTGCTGCTTAATTCTTCACTATTACAAAAACAACTACGTTCTCGTGCTCAGATCCAGGTAGAACAGTAGGTACCGAAATTACCACCTTTTCCAACAAAACTCAAAACAAAGCCTGGTAAAATCTCAGTGAAGAAAAGTCAAGCACTCACCACACCCTGCAGCCATGATCTCGGCGGAGTCGATCCCGACGCTGGCATCCGTTTGTTGCGGACTCGGGGCTAGCAGGATCCCACCGTCTGCCATCCAGTTGTTGCGACTGGCCTGCTGCTTGAGCCGACCAGCGGGTAGCGTGGTGGCCGAGCGGTAAGGTGTCGAACCGCAGGCCCATCGATGTCCGGAGACAGAGAGCCGTGGCAGTGGAGCGACTCGGGAGGAAAAGCTTAACAGAAGTTTATTTACATGACGAAAGATGACAGATTGAGAGAGTAGTTACAAAGCTTATGTCTTGGGCTTTTATGTCGCCGCGCTTGCCAACTCTGGGCGCACATTGTCCACATCGTGGGCCAATACGGTGGCTCTCGATGGCCCTGTAGCTCCACCCACGAGACTGGGGACCGACGTCCAATAGGTGCACGTGGAGAGGGCACCGTCAGGAAACGATGACCAAATATGGTCCGACAAGAGCACCAATACGGTTTTGCGCACAGTACCAACTTTTGCACACGTTTTGCAGATCTTGGCCGGGGCTGGTTCCCTACCCGGAATTCTTCCGGCCGGGGGGGGAGTAGAGTCTCTGTTATCGTGCCGAAGAATGTCACGGCTGGTTAGGGAGATCCGCCAGGCAACAACACGCAGCAGGTCTTCTGTGGACTGGACCTCGGCTTTGTCTCCTCGTTGCTTGGAATGTGACGAGCAGCCTCGTCCCCCGCCGGCCGCATCTTGCCACAAAGGGCTGTTCGCGGCACTGCCGCTGGAATTTCTGGTCACTTCGACCACGCCGCACGCTCGTAGGCATTCCAGGAAAAAGGGATTAGACCTTGCGCCCTCCCGAGGGAAGGGTCAGCGAACCCGGGAGGAACTTTAGAAAAACAGTAGCATTTTCCGGCCTCTGCCGCGACGGCTTCCAAAGCCGATCGTAACACTAGTCGGTGACTTACCCAGTGAACCACTGATATCCTGTCAACATCGAAATAAGATCCATACGTCTACGTCCACCGATAACATCTAGTCAACATCCCTATAATGTGTCATTCTTACGGTCTAGAGCTCCCGACGTATTGTCCATAACGTCACCTTGCCATCTTCTATAGTTAGACAGAAACTAGGACGTAGCAAATGATGTCGCATATATGTGCTCACAACATCAAATGCATTGCAGAACGGGCTAGCTGACGCACGAGCATAAGGAAATTTCCTGTCTGTGGGGCCTTGCACGTCACCCGGTTACGTCACATTGTTGTGCAAATAATAAAAGATTATTATGGTTATTATTATTATTTTAGTTATTATTATTATTATTATTAATAATTGCTCTCATGTAAAATCGCATTACTTGATGTTTAGAACGATAAATCTATTGTGGCATGTAAAATCGAGAGCACGAAATTAAATGGACCTGCAACGTTCCAGCGTGCGTAATGCATACACTACAATTATACCCACTCCAGACAGATTTCTGTAAAAGAGCATGTGTTTACCCTTACTTACCCAGGAAGCGCGAAGAGGATTTATTTTATTTATACATTTTTGACAGTTTATGTGTTTCTTTGTATGCATTTTATTTATTATTTATTGATTTGGCTTATTCACTTATTTCCTTTTTTCTGTTTATTTTTTATAGGACCAGTGGTGAGTAGTGGAATTTGCCCAATTTCTGCGAGCATACCTGTTAGGGATTTTCTGTTGGCAGAGTTCCTGTTGACGGAGTCAGAAATGGCCTTGTCACAAACATCTTCGCTGTAAATGACCAAGGCTTCTTTTTCAACTACGCACACACACACACACACACACACACACACACACACACACACACACACACACACACACACACACACACACACACACGCGCACACACACGCACACACACACACACACACGCACACACACACAAACACACACACACACACACACACACACACACACACACGCGTGCTGCTGCGGGTGTTACATTGATTGTGAACAAAAAAAATTCTTAGAACAAGTTTTGAGCCAGAGTACTCTCAGCAGCGCACAATTATCTTCAGGAGGGTAATCAAAATGGATATTCTCGTTTCTCATGAAAATTAATATTTCGCGACAGTGGCGAATGAACGAAGCTTCTATCAGTGGCTGCTTTGAAATGAACGAATTCGTGGATTTGAACATGGCGCCAATCGTGCTAAAGCATGGCGGCCGCGATTCGGCAGCATTGAACAATTTTAACTTAACGGTGTTGTACCAAAATATTTACAGTGCGAATATTAAGCAAATATTAAGTAAAAGTGCGAATATTAAGTAAAAAAAGTACGAATATTAAGCAAAAAGCCTCAGCTTTCTTAAGTGTTGTTGTTTCGAGTTTGAAAATCTTGCTGCCCTTAATCGAAAACTTTGATGCAGCTATCGCGCGCAACAATGCTGCTAAGCCCAAGTTTTCTTTTTCTCGCCAAGCTTCCGAGTGTAATCAGCGAAGTAATTCGTTTCGTGTTGATATGCATGTGCCTGATTTAGGGACTGCTGTAGGCTTCGTTAGACATTTCTAATTGGTTACGGTAGCGAGCGTGACTTGTACGAATGCACGGCGTCCGATCTCGCTGAAATGCGTGATGACAGTTCGCCGACATGTAACCGTTGCTACGCTTTATGTTATTTTTAGGTAAGTTAACAATCCTAATTTTGGGGACAGCAAATAAACCGAGTCATCGTCCATGTTTCCAGTAGAAAGCAGGGCTACAAGACTGGACGAAGAAAGGACACGGACCACGGCGCTGCATTTGGGCTGGTTGGTTCATGATTTCCAGTAGAAAATTTGCAGCGCTGTTTACTACTGGAAATCATGAACCAACCAGCCCAAATGCGTACCCTACTGCATCGTACATGTGTTGTTAGTGCGTGCAAAGCATTGCGTTCTGTTAAGCTGTGTCCGTAAAATAACAGCGCAAAAAATGGTGGACGAACACACAGGAACAAACAAGCGCTGACTTCCAACTCGAGCTCTGCGTTGGTTGAGTACTTCACTGCTTTTAGCCTTTTTTGCATGTTCCACTTAAGTCAGCCAACTGACGAGTAAGAGCCGTGTATCCTTACATGAAGGGTGCAGAAATACGGTAGCCACATTGCTTGTTGACTCGATAGTTATAAATAAATGATGTCCAGTCAGAACTTCAGACAGTATACACTCCGTTTGGGACCTAGGGGGCGCCTTGAAAACCGCGCGCAGCGCCGCGAGTGGTGCGGCGGGCGTGCAACGTTGAGAATCTTAGCAGACAGCAGCGCCTCATTGCTTTGACAGCTATGGCGGCGCAAACGCCCGTAGCCGGCGCGTTAGTGCTTCGAGCTGGATTTAAAGATATCGTCATTCTGCCGCGATGCCACCATCAATAAAAGGGGAAAACCTGCACGAAAGCGGCCACGTTTTCCACGTTAGGTGAGCGGCTTGCTGCGCGTCGTCAGTACTGACGGGTAAATGATTACGTCAGGTGTGTGTAATGCAAGATGCTTCCTCTATAACCGTCGCGGTAAGCTGTCAATCTTTGACACTTAGAATATTATTGGTGCGTGTCCACTACCCGCGTACTTGCAGAATACACAGAGCATTTTGGAATTATCGATCGCTCCACGGACACTCGCCATGGAAATCACGGTGAGTGGCCGGGCGGCGTGCTCCTTTGTTGCGGTTTCTGCGCCACGGCGATTTGCAACCACCGAGTCTCGCAAAGTGCTTTGCCTGAAATTGTCGCGGCATCATCATCGCTCATCATGATCGCGGTCTTCACCTCACCGCTCGCGCTGCTCATGCTAAGAGCTTGAGGCGCGGGCGAGAAAAAAGAACGTGCTACGATTTCGGCCAGAGAGGACGCCGAAGCCCCGTTTCGTCTTTCGCTTCACCATGTAAAGTGGCGACGACGACGGCACGGTCACTTCGGCAACCGTCACGTCTGTCATTCATTAGAACCTCTTGCGTTGTTTATGTTGCTTTCCGAAACACACTGACATGCGCATCCGTCGCTACAGCATTCGCAAAGCTTCGTTTTTTCGTACAGACCCTGTAGTTCTACTACTCTGCGTCTTAGCTTGATCCTACCGAGTGCGCATAGCGCTGCTAGGCGGCTTCTGGATTGTGTTTACGGTAATATGCTACGTAACTCAGTTCGCCCCTTAAATTATGGTCCTATCAAGCCCAGCAAAGCACTGATTGACCTCGCATTGCATACTCCAGAACTGCGAAGGGTAGACGGCGAGGTAATAAGGTCCATTAAAATGTTCCATCAGTCTTGAGCTGAATTATAATTCAGCTCAAGACTGATGGTAACGTATGGCAAGGCATTTTATAAAATGCCTTGCATAAGTTTCTCTTTTTCTCACCAGCTCTATGGCAGCAGGAACATCACGCAAGATCATTGCACCTGTAGAGGTGGTGTCTCAGACCAATTCCAAGCATGCAGCGGCAGAACGCGAGACGGTTGAGGGAGCGGGGAACCAAACATTTTTTTCGTCGCACAGCTGTGATCCACTTATGTCGCTGCCCAATAAAGCAGGGACGAGTCGAGAAACTGTGAAACGTCGTTCCCACAGGACACGACGTGTACCTGTTGGTACACTCGACCACGCAGCAGTTCATTGATTACGATAAACTACGTGCTAGCGGGCGTGGGAGAGCGTTTGGTTCTGCTCGGGCTCTCAACGACTGTCTGCTCTGACGGCCGCGCGGCGGCGCGCCAGTCGCAGTGCACAGAGTGCAAAAGTGTGTGTTTCTGCTTATCGTTATTGAAAGTGCTACTTTACATTGTCTGATTGATTCGTCTTGTATGTTTGAGTAGCCATTACAACCAATTCAGCGTTCACAAATGCAACCTCTCGCGTAATGGCAAGCCATGACACCGTGGTTGAAGGACTGCAGTTTAAGAGTGCAGTCTGCAGCTAAAAAAGTAAGTGGCACGCATAGCAACATGGCATTATGCAAGCTATAAAATGCACTACATCTGTATTCACCCAGTCCTTGTTTCGACAAAAATTAACTTCTTTCATTTAGAAAATTATTAATTTCAATGCAAAATTATCTCCGACTTTTCTACTAACATGCCCTATTTTCTAAAAGAGCTACCACAGCAAGGCAGCTTTATTTACCATCTGAAATCAATACAAATGAACTTGTGTGAATGTATACCTCCAGGTTTACTTGTAGAAGGCACGTAATATTTTGGGCTGCGCTTGGCTCATTTTATTGATGAGTACTGCCAACTCAGCATGTACCCCTTGTGTGATTTCGCCCCTAGCCAC
>JALIZH010011489.1:0-17948 GCA_030522465.1 Rhipicephalus appendiculatus
GGCACTGCATCGAAACAGCTGCTCATGAATGCACTCGAAGCAGAATAAATTTAGCATGTCTTATAGATTTTTGACAACAGTGAGCTTCACTTGTGGCCTCGTAAGTGAAGTAATCGTTTTTTGACCAACAAGCAACTTGTGAAAGACTGATTATAAAATGATCTAGTATACCTTATTTATGTAACTGGAGTAGAATTCTACAGGTGAGCTTCAACAAATACCCTGTGCTGTGTTTCCAGCAGCAGTGGTCATTGTATAAGCGCTATTTATCTGCTCACATGGGGGCTTGCTCGGTCATTGGTGCATATGGGAAATCTCCCTAAAGAGGGAGGGGGATTGCTTGCTTGGGGTTTTACGCTAGTGCAAGTTTCATTTAGTAGATTGAACATCTGTGCTGGGTGCATGCCTACGAAAGGATCCTTCAAGGTAAATGATGAATAATGCTACTCTTCTGTCTGAATTGTTAACATGGTTTATATTTTGTTTATCACCCATTGTAGTGGCTTACTGGTTATGGCGTTCTAAGCTAAGCAAGAAATCTGGGTATAATGGCTGAAAATTGAGTATCCTGGTACATTTCAAACCTTTTTGAGAGGTGCATAAGATGATTGTAGAAGCATTTTCCTTCCCCACCATGTATCTTTGCTAACATATTGAGTAAGCCATGGTGTAGACTAAAATGTAAAAATGCTTGTGTACGTAGATGTGCGCAGTAATAAACCTCAAGTGGTGAAGTAGTGCTAGAGCTTTCTTTATAGGGTACCTCATCATGAGATTCTGATTGTTCCCAATATTTTTTAAACGTTTAGTTTAATGTTAGGTATGTCTTGTATGCAGACTGTTGAAAGGACTGCGCACTACATCGTCTTCGATGTACTGGGTGCTGACGATGCAGTGCACTCTTCATCATATCCCGAAAACGGCTGTTTCGGGTTCACGACCTCACTCAAAGGGTTGCAGCAGTGGTGGAAGCTCCTCGAAAGGTGCTGCAAATACCTTCTACATTACGAAAGCAACATCTTGCTGCTCCAAAAAATTGTTCTAGATCCTAACTTGGCTGTCACACCCCTGCTAGTTGTAACTGATTACTGTTTCACCTTGCCTTTGTGTGTCCATTTCATATTGTTTGAAATTGCATTGTTTTACGGCAACATGTTATCGATTATGTGGTGCGCTTATTATTTTACATCTTTACATCAAGTATTCTGCATGGTTCGGATGCAGTGACACTGTTAAGCCATTGTAATGGTGCTTATTGTTTTCACTCCGGTGTTATTGTTTCTCCAGCATTCTGAATGTTTGAACTAGAGGTGTGCACGAGCTCCGGGTACCTGGCCTGCCGGCCCGCGGGGCCGGGTTCGGGTATGCAGAGGTCTTCCTATCTCGGGCCCGGGCCGGGCTCGGGCTACTCATCTCGGGCTTCGGGTGGGCCGGTCCAGGTGCAAAGCCCGCATCAGACCAAATATATAGACGTTGTGCCGGAATTGTTTTTTTTTTAACGATGAACCCACTCATCACCTTTGGTGATTATTTATCCATGCAATCATCCTTCTGACCTGCATCAGAGATACTAAATTTCTGGAAGAACAAGGAGTCTAGATATTCTAAGCTTGCTATGCTTGCGAAAAAATATTCGCGATTCCGGCTACCAGTGCGAGCAGCGGACGGAACTTCAGTTCGATGGGATATGTGATGCAGGAGCGCCGCACTTCACTGATGTCCGAATCACTGCACAGCTTGTTATTTTTACACAATTTGTAATCTTTGTATACAAACTAACATGTGTCGTTTGCATATGTTTAACTTTGATATGTTGAATAAAATGTCCATGATAAAAAAAAGTGATATCTTGTCTCCGCAGCAAACTTTCATGGTGTCGGGCCGGACCGGGCCCGGGTTTGTATTTTTGTACTTTGGGCCGGGCCGGACGGGCTCGAAGCCCTTAGGGTCGGGCTCGGGCGGGCCTTCGACGCAGTCAGTGGGCCCTGGGCCGGGCTCGGGCTTGAAAATTAGGCCCGTGCACAGCTCTAGTTTGAACACACAAGGAATATTGTGAAATGAAAACTCCTAGTCATGTATGTTACACATCACGCATGCCACGCGATGCGCAAACTGTGTCGTATCAATATGGAGATTGCAATGTGCTTTGATGTAATATTTAAGTATATTAGAGAAATAAGGCATGCTGCACTGCACTACTGTTCTTGCTGTTTGTATGCTTCACTACACTGTACTTGTGTGTTGCATTGAAGCATGTTAAAACCAGTTTTTCATTTTAAAGTGCAAATAAAGGCTCTTTCGTTATATTTTGATACACATGCGTTGCGTTAGTGCTCCATGCCATGCAATTCGCATCCTATTTGATGTCTTTGGCCGCAAATGCGACGCCGCTCTGCGCACTCGAAAAAGGTCTTTGAACAGCCTACAACTTGTTTCTGAATCCTGTACGAGCTCTGTGTTTAATAAAGCTTGATTTCATTTTGCACTATGGAATAACTGTGTGAATGTCGTGCTATATGTGACAACACATTTTGAGTCATGCCTTTGTATTCAGCTGTGATTACATTGTGTATGTGAGGGCCATATATCCTGTGCGTCATATGCACCCTAAAAATAGCGCTGGGGCCAGTATTTTCCCACTGTGGCAGGAGCCACTATGATTAGTCTAGTGGCCATAAAAGGACTAGCTAAAAGATCAGCTTTCTAGCGCTTCTATGGGAGCCAACTGGGAGAGGGGTACCGCTCAAATTATGGAATTTTTTGCATGGGCGTTGGGGCGTAATTGTGCATAAACACCCCTACGCCCTTTTGCCGTATGGGTGTAATCTTGCTGTTACACCCATGGGTGTGAACAAGAATGTTCACACCCATGGGTGAAATTTTGGAAATACGCCCATTATATAGGTGTAATCCTGCTTGTTACACCCATTTTGTGGGGTGTAGGGGTGTGAGTTATAGACACCATATTACACCCATATGGGTGTAATCTGGTTTACAGTGTAGGGTCAGTTTGCACCGCAGTTTCAAGCAGCCGCGTAGCTCAGTGGTAGAACACTGGGCTTCCACGCAGAAGACCCGGGTTCGATTCCCATTCTGTCCTAGGTGTTTTTTATTTATTTAGTTTTTTTCTTATTTCGTGCGATATTGGTTACGGACACCGGCGGCGGCGGCGGCGGACAACTACGGCGCAGCAACACGACCCTTGTTGTAATCTCATAACAGCTTTCGCTGTAAAAAGCGCTATTTCAAACACACGAGGACGGGCGCTGTCTTCGATGGCTGCGTGTGATGTTTCTTTGTGCGTGTTTGAAATAGCGCTGTTTTTCACAGCTGTACGTATCGGTACCAATGAGCTCCCATCCTTTCACTTCGAAGTCAAATTATTCCAAACAGGCGAAAATGTGTTAGAGCGGTGTGCACCGGTCAATCTTAATTGCTGTAGCCGTCCGATGTGATCAATACTAGCAGTGCGCTCGATCGGGCCGGTTGGTGCATAGTGAACGAAGAATAAAGCAGCGCTAAAGGCGGGACGAGAAGCGCCGTGTCTGTGTCTTCTTCTCGTCTTTAGAGCTATTTTATTCTTCGTTCTCAATACTACGTAGTGTTCCTAATGCGAAACCGCCAGCAAATATCGGTGTGCGCGATGTTCACTGCCCAGAATCACCATACTGCCACGCGTGTTTCTTATTTTCACTTTTGCTGTATTCGGTTTCCGCCCACAAAGACTGTCAGCAATGCTCAGCGCAAACCGCGCCTCATTGTTCGAGAAGCTTCGCGATTATTGTAGATCGTTTTGTGAAGATGGCGTGCAAGGCCCGAACACTCGAGCTTATTCCAGAGCTTGCGCGACAACCATGGTGACAAGGCTGGAATATTCGAGGACACACGTATAAATGCCGACGCGCTTCACCCCTTGTCAGATAATCGACGGCCGACGCTCTGTTCGCCGCTATCAGTGCCAGTGTCTATTGCTGTACTCTGACTGTCATTTTCCCGGCCACAAGTACGGCCAAATAAAGAGTTTCTTCGTTGAGAACTGTTGCCTTCGTCAATGTCACGAGCACGTGACAATATCCTTGCGCGGGTATACGTTTGATTGAGCAACGTTCGAAGAGTGAAGCTTCTCATTATCATTGCAATGAATGTATCCTTTTAACATCTGATGCTTTGTTATTCACGAATGTGTCAACGAGAAATTCCATGCAAACGCGCCGCCGTCTTGTGAAGGAGAAATTCCGCGCGGCGCGCACACATATATAGTCAACCAGGGCTGCAGTATACTGAAACACTTCGTTCAGGCCTCTGAAATGTATGTACAGACGCCACGTATTTTTGAGCCCGAGCGCTGCACTTTAAGTTTTGCTGAGTTCTTTGGAATCAAAATCGAATTTATCGCAATAACCATGCGAACTTCTTGGGGAGCGTGGACAGCTTTGTGTTTATCGTGTAAAAAAGATAGTGCTTTTGTTCTACAAGCCGTTCGATTGTACCTCTAAAGTCCAGAAAAAAAAAAAGTAGGCACTTTGCGATACGGCGATATGATGATGCAGGCGTAAAAATTAATTTAGTAGAGCATCGGGGCTATATCTCCTTGTGATACCGTGTTTTCATATCCTCTTATCAGATGCGTGTTTGTACAGGCATATTGAAGGGGTCCCAAATAACGCGAGACCCGAACCTCTCTGCCATGCTAAACGCAAAGTCTCTGGCTAGAGGCAGATAATGCTTTGCACTAAAGGAAGATCTAGAAACGCGCGTCCGTTCATTTCACAGCACGCGCAAGCGAGCACATCCATGGTATCCATTCCAGCCATAACGATATACGCAGAAACTCGTAACGCAGCTTAGAGCTTTGAGCACGTTGATCGTTAGTAAATGTGTATTAAGTTCAAGTGACGAAACCAGAGGGTCGGCCGCGACCTCTGCAACCTTCACGTTCCAGTCTAGACAGCCAAGTGTCTTCGAAAAGAACACTCCGCACGGGGGTCAAGAGACGACTATACGCCAACCTTTCAAAGCGCGCCTATACCGTTGGCGGAGCCGGACAAAAAAATTAATGTCTTTTAATACAGCACCCCCTGCGCGACGCGCGTCAGCTCGTACATTTTATTTACAGCGAGGGAAGTCATCGCGGGAATGAAAGAACCCTCCCCTCTCAAAAGCGTGCTTCTCTCGCGCTCAGTACATTGAGACTTGACTCCAGCGTTGAAAAGGACCACTTTCGCCTCGCAGTGCATTCACTTCACAGGCGCCAGTAGTGTATGAGTTCCAGAATGCCCTTTATATCCGGCTACGATGGGCGCCGTGAAAGATGTGTGGTAGTTGACTCCTTTACACCGCAGGGTTAATGTACGGCCAGAAGGAGGCGCTCGTAAATTTGTCACTTTGTGTTAAACGGAAGTACTTGTCTTGAAATCGAGGGTATCGCAAAACGGTTTTAGATTACGTGTACTTCAGAGCACTTTGTTGCACTTGCGTTGTAACAAAGAAAGGACTAAATACAAGGTATGCAAATTGTGCGGCGTCTTTTTTTCATTGAATGCCATAGTATTATAGGAAATACAGACTTGCAAAAAAGCTTATATTTTCTGAAACCTATACCTTACCTTCGTTTTGTGTTACCTGGTATTTGTTGCCTGTTATTGAAGATAATTAATGACGGGCAGACACGTAGCCGCACGCACGCACACGCACAAAAGCGAACTAATATACTACAGACTCGTGTGTTTTATAGTCGCAATAACGTTTTTCCTGCAAAATCCTTCACAGTCGCACTCGAAGTTCTTCATCGGCTGTGCCGGTTTCATCCGACGCACTCGCGTTCGCCGGCAAGTGTGTCACTTCCGTCGGAGCTGCGATGTTCGAAATAGATCTGTGCCGTTTAACGTCGCGCTTACAACCCATCTCGATATACCCGCTGCTTTTTATTCACATTGTCCTTGTTTTAATTTGACTTTTTATTTATTTTGTGATGTAAGATAGCCTACCTCGGGTCTGTTCAATAAGCTGCTGCTGTGAATGGAGTGCTTCGAAGGTCAAGCGCCACATGTGCCGCAAACGTGCGCTCCAGGCCAGTGGATTCATGCGGCAGGTATTCGTGTGTACCGGCCTAAAATGTAATGACTGTACGCTTGAATGGTTCCGAAGATTTATTGCCTCGGGCTTTTCTCCATTCGCCGAGCTTTGTCTTTCGTTTTAAGCACCTTTTGGGCAGCTTTGCTTTTGTTTGTGTTGGCAGCCGGCTCCTTTCATACGCAGCAATAACAACGCACCACTTGTTTACTTGCATAGCCATCGTACCTGCAATTTTGTAAGAATACATAACACACGCACGCGCGCGCGCGCACACACACACACACACACACACGCACACACACACATATATATATATATATATATATATATATATATATATATATAAGGAAAGGAGTGTGAACTTAAGGGCTCGTTTGCTTTGTAAACACATTATTAATGAGAACTAACAGACAATGATGCCAAGGAAAGTATAGGGGGACGTTATTAGAAGTAATTGTAATGCAAATGTGAAGAAAGAGAAGTGGACGAAAAGATAACTTGTCACCGGCAGGATCCGAACCTGCGACCTTCGAATAACGCGTCCGATGCTCTACCACTGAGCTACGGTGACGGTCATCCCTCCGTCCACTTTATAGGGTATATATGTTCATTTAAACGTGGGAGCGTCAGTCAGCGCCGCCTGTTGCCATTACGACGAGTGTGAAACACTCTTTTTGCCAGTAGGCGTCACGTAGCACGTGATCTTATTACGAGCTGGCAGCTGACTAATAATCCCTCGCATACCACCTGAAGGCAACAAGTCTGCCAGAACGAAACCCTCGTTATGAACTAAGGAAAGGAGGTGTGAACTTAAGGGCTCGTTTGCTTTGTAAACACATTATTAATGAGAACTAACAGACAATGATGCCAAGGAAAGTATAGGGGACGTTATTAGAAGTAATTGTAATGCAAATGTGAAGAAAGAGAAGTGGACGAAAAGATAACTTGTCACCGGCAGGATCCGGAACCTGCGACCTTCGAATAACGCGTCCGATGCTCTACCACTGAGCTACGGTGACGGTCATCCCTCCGTCCACTTTATAGGGTATATATGTTCATTTAAACGTGGGAGCGTCAGTCAGCGCCGCCTGTTGCCATTACGACGAGTGTGAAACACTCTTTTTGCCAGTAGGCGTCACGTAGCACGTGATCTTATTACGAGCTGGCAGTTGACTAATAATCCCTCGCATACCACCTGAAGGCAACAAGTCTGCCAGAACGAAACCCTCGTTATGAACTAAGGAAAGGAGTGTGAACTTAAGGGCTCGTTTGCTTTGTAAACACATTATTAATGAGAACTAACAGACAATGATGCCAAGGAAAGTATAGGGGACGTTATATATATATATATATATATATATATATATATATATATATATATATATATATATATATATATATATATATATATATATATACGTAGATTATGAAGAGTCTGGCTTCGGTTGCCGTAGAACAAAATAGGAAAAATATATATATACGCCTCTAAAAAAACTGTTTATTGGTGACGTTTCGATCGGAGACCGATCTTCATCAAGACGGTCTTGATGAAGATCGGTCTCCGATCGAAACGTCACCAATAAACAGTTTTTTAGAAGCGTATATATATATATATATATATATATATATATATATATATATATATATATATATATATATATATATATATATATATATATATATATATATATATATATATATATATATAGGTGCTCAAGTGAAGTGGACGACGAACGAAAAAACGATGCTTTATTGCCAACGACTGAAAATAGCGCAGAAAAAAAAACGGGGACACAAGAAGAGGACACACGACACAGGCGCGTTGGTTTTGCACGGTATATTTTCTGACGTGTCGGCTGGTGGACCAGCCTTTGTCAAAGTATATATATATATATATATATATATATATATATATATATATATATATATATATATATATATATATATATATATATATATATATATATATATGTGTGTGTCTAGAAGGTTTTCCTGGATTCGTTAGTATACTATAGGTGCTCAAGTGAAGTGGACGACGAACGAAAAAACGATGCCTTATAGCGCCTGTGTCGTGTGTCCTCTTCTTGTGTCCCCGTTTTTTCTGCGCTATTTTCAGTCGTAGCAATGCACCAACAAGCCCAAATTTCTACAGTGCTGAACTTTATTGCCAACGTTGCGGCCGGGGCACCGGCCACTTCGTCAGGGCATATGTATGATGTATGCTCTGACGAAGGCCGGTCCCCGGCCGCAACGTTGGCAATAACATCGTTTTTTTCGTTCGTCGTCCACTTCACTTGAGCACCTATAGTACTAACGAATCCAGGAAAACCTTCTAGACATATATATATATATATATATATATATATATACTTTGACAAAGGCTGGTCCACCAGCCGACACGTCAGAAAATATACCGTGCAAAACCAACGTGCGTCGTACTCTCTTTTGTTCCTTATATATATATATAAAGCAATGCAGATTTCTCCTTAAATAAACTATTATAGGCACTTCTCTTCGCAGCCAATTTCTAGGCCGAGGTGGAAAGATTTTGCCATTAATTAGGTCCCTCATAATTGTTAATTAACAATAATTGTTAATTGTTATTATCAACTTTAGGGCGGTTGTTTATGTGGCGGAAATTGTTCTACGTCACAGTGCCCATTGGGAAGTATGGACGCCGTACAGCAGCTTGCGGTATCGTTGGCACATTGTGCTACAGGGCCGTCTGCACAACTACGCACTGACCGAAACAAACAATGCATATTTGGTACTAGTATACACTGACCGAAACAAATAATGCATATTTGGTACACTTTTTATTGCGTATACTAGTTATGCAGACGGCCCTGAATGGCTTTAAAATGCCGCCATTACGAAATTTGACAGTATGGCGGAATTCGATAGTGTCTAGAATAGCACACCTCGACCGGGTAAGGTGATGATGATTATTATGATGATTGGTGGTGGTGGTGATGCTCCTACGATGATTGGCACTTACTCACTCGGAGGGATCGGCACAATAGTCGCGCCGGATCATATCTTTTCAATTTTTTCTTTTTTTTCAGAGAGAGAGAGAGAAATAGATAAAGGAAAAGACAGGGAGGTTAACCTGGTAGAAGAACCGGTTTGCTACCCTGTACTGGGGCGGGGAAAGAGGAATCGGAAAGAGGATAGAGGGAGAGAGAAAATTAAAAAAAATAATAAATAATAAAAAAAAAGATGCACACATATGCACACACATGTAGGACGTTGTGATTAGAGTCGTTCGGAGAGACCGGTTGAACGCAGAAAGCGCAGAAGCGCCTTCACAGCCTTTTTTATGCGACGTTGAGTCCTGTCTGTGGCGTCAATTACAAAGAGATGTTATTCGTCATGAATCCCAATTTTGGACTGCTAAGCAAACCATGTTGTGTAACCTTTTAAACAAACAAAAAATCATCGCGACAGGTGACCACAAGCTAAAAATCATTAGTGGCTGATTTACTTGTTAAATCGATTTTACCCGCATATGAATTCCTCTACAGCAGGGGCGTAGCCAGAAATTTTTTCGGGGGGGGGGGGGGGCACCTCCTTGAATTGGCCAGTTTTCGCTATGTATGCCATGGCGAAAAAAAAAATTCGGGGGGGGGCACGTGCCCGGTGTGCCACCCCTGGCTACGCCACTGCTCTACAGCACTGCATATATTCGAGTTTACGAGTGTTCAAGCACAGAAGCCCCAAATGACAGCAATACAGTCGAAGTAACTGGGAAGGAAAAGAGGGACATTTATACGACTATAGATGCGTTGATTAAGGCCTATGTTAAAGGCCCTCCCTGAATATTGCTAAATATCTACAGTATAGCATAGCGGATGCTGTTGCTATTGTATCACACGCAATGCTGCTACTTTCTTTATACGCCACATATTGCATATGTATTTGGTGCGTCTAACTATTGTTCCATTTTCTAATCATTTTATGCGTAATAGATTCTATGGAAAAAAAAAGTACGTGTGACTTCTTTCGGAGAGTCGTGGCTTGCCAAGTATATGACTCTCTTTACACGTTAACTCTCTCGTGGGTCACACGACTCTCAGAAGAGAGTACAATGACTCCCCAAAGGGAGTTAAAAGTGCCTGTTTAAAGAGACTCATGTACGTGATGAGTCAGGACTTGTCCGAAAGGAGTCACGCATACTCTTTTTTTTTCTTAGAGTGTAGTTCTTGTTTTTGTGCGTTTCTTCCGTACTATTATCATGTTGACGGGACAGCCAGCTCTAGCGTAGCCTACCTTCCCATGTCTTTTTTTTTCTTAAACAAACAAACAAACAAGCAAATAAATAAATAAATAAATAAATAAATAAATAAATAAATAAATAAATAAATAAATAAATAAATATTTTACACTTCAGTTGTCACGCGATGCGCGGACAACTCGGATCGTCGCAGCTGGATAGATATAATTTTTTTAGTGGACTATACCGCACAGCGACAGTGCACATGTGACTCACTCTTTTCAGCTTTCGTTCTCAAAGCACTGAGACAATGCATTGACCGAGCGTGCATTGTTCAAGCGGAGAAGTGAAATAAATCTCTAAAGGAAACACGAGTAGGCTTGCTGGGGTCCGCTAGAAATCCGATCTCTTCCACGAGGAAAAAATTCGCCTGCACATATGCGCATATAATGTCCAGCATGCGCCGATAAAATACGGTGACCGAAATTCGTGCGCAGACATAGACTGTTACGCGATTTTTGTCACTGAGTGTTGTTGTTATTATTATTATTATTATTATTATTATTATTATTATTATTATTATTATTATTATTACTACTACTACTACTACTACCTTCCTCTTCTTTTACTTCTTCATATTCACCGATGAAACATATTTCCTTTTAATTGCTTTTTTTAATTCGAACTTACCGGCATTCCTTTCGGTTGTGTCTGTGTTAGAGCTGTGCCCGGGCCTAATTTTCAAGCCCGAGCCCGGCCCGGGCCCATTGACTGCGTCGCAGGCCCGCCCGAGCCCGACCCCAAAGGGCTTCGAGCCCGTCCGGCCCGGCCCGACGTACAAAAACACAAACCCGGGCCCGGTCCGGCCCGACAATATGAAAGTTTGCTGCGGAGACAAGATATCACTTTTACAGCGAAAGCTGTTATGAGATCACAACAAGCGTCGTTCCTTCGCCGTAGTTGTCCGCCGCCGCCGCTGCCGCCGCCGCCGCCGGTGTCCGTAACCAATATCGCACGAAATAAGAAAAAAACTAAATAAATAAAAAAAACACCTGTGACCGAATGGGAATCGAACCCGGGTCTTCTGCGCGTCAGCTCAGCTACCACTGAGCTACGCCGCTGCTTGAAACTGCGGTGCAAACTGACCCTATGCAGGCTTCATGTCGGGAAAAGAATCGCAGTATCGCACGAAATAAGAAAAAAACCAAGTGACAGAATGGGAATCGACCCAGGGTCTTCTGCGTGGAAGCCATCATTCTACCACTGAGCTATCTGCTTGAAACTGCGGTGCAAACTAACCAGGCTTGATGTCGGGTAAGTAATCGCGTTAACGAGTGTTGTAAAGCGTTTTACAACAGTAAAGTGAGAACCAGGCGTCACACAATGCGAATTGCGTAACGAGTGGGGGCGTTCAATGCTCCAACCCATTACAAGAGTCTCAGGCAAAATTCTTCATCGTCGTCAGCCACAGCATCAACAAAGTGCACATAGGCCTAATGCGTTACAAGAGTGTAGCGGGTACCGCGCTTTTCTGAAGAATCACGAATAATGGCATATAGTAGACACTTCCCCACTACACAACAATTATAATGATTTATGGCGTAGTGGGTACCATGCAAGTGCGCTTGTAGTATAGTTGCCCCAAGAGTGTTTTAAAGAGGCTCGAAAAAGGCCGCTCTCCCAGCTTTAGCTGTAGCTGTGCCGCGCGTTCCGGCAAGGCCTGGCGGTTTTTTTTTTTTTTTAGTTCATCACCTTGAGCACTGAAACGGTGCGCGGCATAGGCCAATGCAACATTATTCTAGTGCACATAGGCCTAATGCGTTACAAGAGTGTAGCGGGTACCGCGCTTTTCTGAAGAATCACGAATAATGGCATATAGTAGACACTTCCCCACTACACAACAATTATAATGATTTATGGCGTAGTGGGTACCATGCAAGTGCGCTTGTAGTATAGTTGCCCCAAGAGTGTTTTAAAAAGGCTCGAAAAAGGCCGCTCTCCCAGCTTTAGCTGTAGCTGTGCTGCGCGTTCCGGCAAGGCCTGGCGGTTTTTTTGATCATGTTCATTTTATTCAACATATCAAAGTTAAACATATGCAAACGACATATGTTAATGTGTATACACAGATTCCAAGTTCTGTAAAAATAACAAGCTGAGCAGTGATTCGGACTTTAGTGAAGTGCGGTGCATCACATATCCTGTCGAACTGAAGTTCCGTTCGCTGCTCGCACTGGTAGCCGGAATCGCAAATATCTTTTTCGCAAGCATAACAAGCTTAGAATAATTAGACTCCTTGTTTTTCCAGCAGTTTATTATCTATGATGCAGGACAGGAGGATGATTGTATGGATAAATAATCACAAAGGTGATCTGTGTGCTCATCGCTAAGTGCTAGAAAACAATTCCGGCACAACGTCTATATTTTTTTGGTTTGATGCGGGCTTTGCACCTGGCCCGGCCCACCCGATGCCCGAGATGAGTAGCCCGAGCCCGGCCCGGGCCCGAGTTGGGAAGACGTCCGCATACCCGAGCCCGGCCCGCGGGGCGGGAGCCGGGCTCAGGGCTTTCGGGCTACCCGGAGCCCGTGCAAAGCTCTAGTCTGTGTGCCCAATGGTGGGTATATACTATGATGAAATCAATCAACATCATCACATCAAATAAAAAATGAATTCGTTTATAGAAACACACCCTTGTAAATGTCACACGTGGTATTCAGTGGCATCTTATCGAGAAAACTTGTTGAAGAAAATGAAAAACACGGCTGAATTCTCGAGTCTTTTTTCACGGTCTGTCCTGAGAAACTCCGTAATGGAGATGTTCGGATCATCTTTGCCCATCCGAGGTTTCCGTAACGTGCGCAAGAAAAAATAAATAAACAAAACCATGCTCTACATGAGCGCTATTGAATTGGACACGCTCGCTTTTTTAGTGTTTGGCATGCGCCGCGACCAGGGATCGAACCCGTGTCCTCGATCACGCTCAATTAAAGGACGCTGTGAATTCACTGCGCCACAGTGTAGCGGGTGTGACCTAGAAACGTTAGCCAGAGCAATTGCCACTGCTTGCTGCCGTCTTGCGGCGGAGAACGAAGTCAGCAAAAAGAAAATATGCTTAGATAAATCTCTAGCCTGTGACACTCTTCATTTATTTTTATTTTTTTAAGTGTTGCGCCTTGAGGCCGTGAAAGCGGCAGGTTTCTCCAGCGAGGGCAACTGAAACGATGTTATACGGCCGCTCCTCCTGGATTTCGGGATTGAGGGCGATAAGTACATATACCGTATTCGTGCGAATACAAGCGGAACACTGCGCGAACGCTGATCGTCATGAGCGGCCTTGTACGGAATGGATGCGTTATCGGCACGCCGAGGATGTTCTAAGCTGCACTTGTTATTTTATCCTGTGTCCGATGCGCACAATCACAGTATGCCAATACTCCACTGAGTACGCGATAGGTGCAACGTGTAGAAGGTGAAAAGTGGAGTTGAATTAGACTGAACTAAACTTCTTTCGTGGGATGACGTCGGAAATATTATTTATGTGCAATCAGCTTTGAGAGCGCTGTGTTTTGCCCCGTTTCTTTTCTGAAAAAGCGATAATCGTATCCCTATATTTATGCATTCACTGCATACACTTTGTCGTTAATGACTCATCAATGTTTCGCACTTTGAGCGACAGTGTCTTTTCATCATTTTTCCGTTTTTTCCTACGAAATTTGGCATTGTCAGTATATGTATAACCACAACGAAATACAACTGAGCTATTATGTGCATATATAGTATATTATATACACATATACACTATTATATACACACATATACCCCATAAAATGGACGGGGGGTTGACCGCCGCAGTATATAGCTCAGTTGGTAGAGCGTCGGACGCGCCATTCGAAGGTCGCAGGTTCGGTTCCTGCCAGGAGCAAGTTATCTTTTCGTCCGATTTACTTTCTTCCCATTTACATCATAATTCCTAGAAATAACATCCCCTATACTTTCCTTGGCTTTCTTGTCTGTTAGTTGTAATTAAATGTGTGTCTAACTGAGCTATTAAGTGATGCATGTACCACTGAATATGCGTTGTTCATCTGCTTGTTCTTAGTGAAGGCTTTTGATTGATTGATTGATTGATTGATTGATTGATTGATTCAACGGAGGCGAAGTTCGGAGGCCCGTGTACTTTGATTAAGGTGCACGTTAAAGAACACCTGACATTCTGGAGCCCTCAACTACGGCGTGCTTCATTATCATATCATAATTTTGACGCTTAAAACCTCAGAAATTATTATTAGTGATGCAAGTCTCTGTCCTGTTTTCGTATTCGCCCTTACGCATCTACAAAGTGAGGTGACCTACCCGCATTTTTCGTTCTTAAAGGCGGGCGCAAAACCGCGCAGGAAAACTTAGACGAGACTTGTATCCATGTTTTGCCTACACGCTTTGTTATTAGATCAACAAATCCCCATCACAGGCGCAGTTGAGGGTGCATTGGTCACGAGCCTAAATAAATACGGACGTGGAGACAACATCGCGTGGTAGTTTGGTGCCGCTGCTGCATGCTCCATGTTTACTCCAGCTCGATGCATTGAAAAAGTAGTTTCACGGGTGTTTTTTCATTGTTTAGGATGGCACTATGATCCTAAATCAAATGCATGGCACTTTTCACGAAATCCTGGCAACCAGACAACCAAACAACCAATGCTGCCTAAGCATCTCCCATCACCCGCCTTAACGTGCAGTTTCCTATATGCATCTCCGGCTTTACAGCCGTGATAAATATGAGGAAACGAAAAGAATGAGCGCCGACCAAATGAAAAAAGGTTTAGAACATTTAAAAAAGACGTTTCGGCTACCGTACGGTAGCCTTGTTCACAGTAAAGTGGCCCAGCGAAGCGGGCTTATGTCCGTTTTAGAACATTGCCGAGACACCTGGCGTACGCTGGTGGCAGATTGCCATCATTCCTGTTCAGCGTTTTTTTTCGTAGTCTGGATAAGGAGAGATTCCAGATATTGACGCGAACACCAGTTTCTTTCCTTTGCGATTACAGTTGCCTTGGTCCAGTCAATGTTGTGATTAGAGGCAGCCACGTGTTCCGCAAGTGCGTTGGATACTACGTTTTTCTTCCTGACGTCATTCATGGTCCTTCAGTCGTCTTTCAAAAATTACCGCTCTCCCCGATATAAACATATACGTGATAAATATGTTGCGTAATCGTTGTCGATAAAGTTATTATAGAATATGATTAATAAAGCAAGGTATCCAACTGCATACCGAGGGGCAGTGCCGAGTAGGGTCGCCGTTCGCAAACAGGACGGCGTCTCTGTCTCGCGTGCCGCCAGCGTAGCCCTGAATCGAACTTGCAATCTCCAGTTCGGTATGTGAACGCTTTCGCCGCTCAGACAGCGGTGCCGGGTCAAGGTGTCGCTTCGAGCGAGTTTCGTGGCTGTCACGTTTGCTGTGAGCACGGAGAAGTATTTCTTTGTTACACGACTGTGGGCCACATGCGTACTTAAGAAAGTTCCGACATATTACCTTCCTCTCGCTGTGTCGTTGTTATGCAAGTAGTAGTGATAGCCTTAGTATTCTAGTAGTAGTAGTAGTAGTAGTAGTAGTAGTAGTAGGTCGGCAAAGAAATTAGAGCTCACTCAGACTCACTCAAGAAATATATTCTGCTCTGAAGGCTCACTCGGACTCAGACTCACCAAAAGTTTCCTCAACCGGATTCACTCGGGCTCAGACTCACTTCAGTTTCACTCGACCGGGCTCACTCGGTCTCAAACTCACCGACATATTACTCAGGCGGACTCACTCAGACTCACGGCTTCACCTGACTCTGAGTGAGCTTGAGTGAGTCCGTTAGCGCAAAATTCGCTTTTTTTAATCTTTGTGCCAATGCTCTTTCACGCCAATACCTCAGGTAATCGGTGCTCTACGATACGCGATATCTTCAAATACGAGTTATCAGTGGTTTCAATCCAGTAAGGGTATTTTTATGAAATACGCGACTCGTACGAGATATAATTATCAAGAACTTCCCCTGAAAGTGTTTGCGGGGGAAGATCATGGCGCCCCTTACCCCCATAACTCACGCCTCGGATCAACAAATATGAGGTAGCGCATTGTTGAAAGATCTGTGAACAGACTTGAATATAAACTTAAGCCGATATAACGCTGACAGTATACGATAGGACCATAGGTCGGCAATAATTGGTGGGGCTCACTCACTCACTCACGAAATATACTTCGCGCTTAGGGCTCACTCGAACCAAGACTCACCTATATTTATCTCAACCGGACTCACTAGGACTCAGACTCACGAAAATTTTCCTCAATCGGTCTCACTCGAACTGAAACTCACCAAAATATTACTCATCCTGACTCACTCGGACTCCGACTCATGACCCGATCTGAGTCTGAATGAGTCGACTCAGGATTGAGTGCACCGACCTATGGTTGTAGTAGTAGTAGTAGTAGTAGTAGTAGTAGTAGTAGTAGTAGTAGTAGTAGTAGTAGTAGTAGTAGTAGTAGTAGTAGTAGTAGTAGCAGCAGCAGCAGTAGTAGTTGTAACGAAAACAGAAAATTTAAGGGCTCGTTTTTCTTTGTATGACACCACCTTAACGGAAACCAACAGAAAATGGAGCCATTGAGGGTATAGGGAAGTTATTTGGAGTCTTTTAACCGTAGTGAAGTAATTATGATAGAAATGTGAAGAATTTAAAGTTAACGAATAGGCAACTTGCCGCCGGCAGGGACCGAACCCGCAACCTTCAGATAACGCGTTCGATGCGCCACCAGCTGATCTATACGGCGGTGGTCGTCCTCCCGTCCACTTTATCGGATATTTATTCTGTGCATGCAGATGTGGGAGTGTTAGCCACCAACGCTCGTAGCCGTGACGAGTAGAAAGCGTATGAAATATATCTCTCCTCTATGCAGACTATACAAGAAAACTCTCCGTCTGTCTGTGCCGCTATCACTTAAGAAGATCAACGCCACAATGAACTATAGATGAATGAGACGAAATAAAGTTTTTCTCGGCGCGACTTCCGAAGCCCTTCGTCGGCAATGCTAGTGACGCCGTTAATGGGACACCACGTAAATAAGCGGACAGCCAAATGGAGCTAGACGTGGACAGGCAAACGGGCCACATAATGTTTCACCATATCACAAGCAATTGCAGTGCATCAGAACATCGCCGATGGCTTTGCTCCAGAAGCAAAAACGACCCATTTAGAATTCTGTGTAACGTGTGGCATTCGTGCCTCATCGTGAATGACTTTGCATTTGTCACTATTGCTCGAGTTCCTTTGTTGTTCATCGAAACGCCAGCGCGCCCTTCCACTGATGCTTTCCGCGCCTCAATTAAAAGGGCACATTTTTGGGCAAGTTGGTGGTTCATTATGTGACACCAGCGTTAAAAAAGGAACAAAGGACTCGTTTGTAGTTCTTCCTTGTCCTTTGTTCCTTTTTTTTTTTTTTTTTTGCGCTGGTGTCACATAACTCAATTAAAGTGCAGCTGTTGTGGCTGGGAACACAGTTCTGACATGATGTTGAACAGCTGCAACGCCCATACAGTCAATGCCAATGGCGAACTGCAAAATAATGTAATGTGCAATATATAAATGAACAGAACTCGGCAATTAGGGTGAACATTGCTTCTTTTA
>JALIZH010011490.1:0-33380 GCA_030522465.1 Rhipicephalus appendiculatus
CACCGCATGCGCTACCGGCGAAACAACCGGGAATCATCCCGTACAGTGCCACAATGAATGGGTGCACAAGGCTGAGCAGGCTGCCCCATGCCCAAGCAGGCGCCCAAGCTTTCAGTATTAGCTCCCGGCAAACGCGTATTCCAAAATTTCAGACAATCGAAAACCAACTCTCAGTCAAGCGAACATAATGGTGACAAAACAATCTTCCGCTCATGCCTGGCGCGCGCTCTGTGGCAACGGCCTAGCAGAGGGACAAGCCAGCGCCTCGATCGAATAGCCGTGAACGACTCACGTCATTGAAATGGGCTGCTTGCCCAGAACGACAAGTGCTTCACGATTCCCGTTTACAAGTTTTCATTATGCTTTAGACAGCGCGAATACAGCCGAAAACTAAACCATATAGCAGCTTCGAATGCAGCCACGGCATTCGTTTCCGCGAGCGAAGACGCCACGGCGAGTCTACTCGAGTGGAGGCGCCTGGCGGCTAAAAACCGCACTAACACCGACGGCCGGTTCCCATTGCGCTCCGATCTTTCGCCCAGGCACTGATGTGGCTTGCCGAGAGAGCTATAAAAAAACTTGTGAAAAAGAGAAATGGTAGCAGTGCGGCGACGAGAAGCGAGTTATGGTAATCCGCATTCTGTTTCCAGTGCTGATATGCTGACATCATTTGAGTACTAAAATGAATAAATATTGTAGCTCGATTTTGTGGCGATTCGAGTTATTGTTGAGACATTGCTGATGAGGGTTCCACATGAGGGATGCGTATTCTGATTTCGTTCTGAGGAGAGACTGATATGCGAGTAGTTTTATATTTTGAGGGGCATGGCGCAGATGGCGTTTTAGGAACCCGAGTGTTTTATTGGCAGATCAAATGATGTTCGTAATGTGTGTTGCCCAGGTTAAATTACTCCGATATATTTGTGGGAAGGAACTAAACAAGGTGTGGGTCCGAGCTAGTTGGTATTCCATGATAAACTACTTTTTGCGCAAAAATTTTCAGGACAAAGACGAAACAAACACGGACGGGCACAAACTTCCAACTGAATTTATTAACGAAAAGTGACATATATATATACTTAAAAGTGACAAAAGAAAAAACAAACACACCACTGGCACAGGTGCCCGGTGTGTAAACGCGCATCCGCTAATCAATCCCCTAGATGAAGTGATCCTTCCAAGAAGGTCATTTCCTTCTCTGTCAATGACACTGATGTCATGCTCACGCAATTGCCCTCCCGTTGCATTTGGGCACCCTCCACAATCTCTCGCGTGCGCTGATCACCGTCATGAAAAACAGTAGTGCACTGTTCATACACGGGTTGGCACTCACACTCGTGGCAATGAATGGCCAAATTTCCATCCCTGCCCCCTTCCACCCTGTTAGCATGCTCACGCAGGCGGTGGTTTAAACACCGACCTGTTTGTCCATTGTAAGGTCGTCCACACGAGAGTGGCAACCTGTACACGACCTCCTTCGTGCAGTCAACATGCCTTTATCGGTGTTTTACGCCGCATTTTTCTTTTTTGGGCATGAAAGGACAATAGAGGATATTCAAAATGTACAGCGTCATCTGTTGATGATCCCGTAAGTTCGATGCGCCATGTCACGTTGGGCACGAAAATGAAACCATTCCCATATCGCTCCTTTAGGGTGCAAGCTGCTGATTGTTTATCTTCGTTCTGCGATGACTTACCAATGCTTCGTGTGCCGTTCAGGCAACGAGGAAGCTATGGCAATGCCTGGAACAAGGTAGGACTAATCTTAATCGAGTTCATCAGTTTCATGAACGAAGAAAAGAACATGCCGACACGCACTTCTTTCGTCAACAAGACCGGCACCTTCGGAAATGACCGGCGCGCGCAAAAGCGCTCTACAACCTAAGTTCTTATTTCTCCACGCAATTTAATTCATCGACTGCAAAATAGCTAGACTTACAGAACAATATTTTACGATATATGCATTTTAAAACAAACGGTCGATATCGCACACGTGCGAGAGAGCATGATTGATCAACATAGCTTCTCGGTTTTGCAGATCGACGAAAGCAAGGTGAAAACTTAGTTCTCGTCCCTCAGTGCGCTGCTAAAATCAAGATGAATTCCTACCAACTAGCTCAAGTTTCAATTCTCATGGCATAACATGACTGTATGAATACGGCCGCTGGATAATAAAAGTCACAGTTTCACCGTAAGGGTGAAGCAATGAATGCGATAGCAAAAAATTGCATGTTATACGAAGTGAGGCTGGCAGCTAACTCTTTTGGAATCCGATCTCACGCAACTCTAGAAAACGTTTGTTTAAGAGAATTCTCTTCGCGTTGAAAGCGCAGCACGTAGAAGGGTACGCCGGCCCGGCCGCCGAGAAGGGGAGATAAAGCGCGCGCCCGCGCCCGCGCTCGTAAAATCGAACGTCGCCCCCCCCCCCCCCCCGCCCGCTGTCGGCCGCCGAGAAGGGGAGATAACGCGCGCGCCCCCCGCTCGTAAAATCGAAGGTCGCTCGAGACCCCCCCCCCCCCCTCGCGTCTTTTCACGCTCACGAACGACGGGCGGGCCCGGTTATATTATTCGCCTCGAGATCTTGGAGTGGCGCCCTCTCGCGTGTGACGTCAGGGAGAGGACTCGGATGCAGCTCTTCGCGCGCGCGTTCGCTACGTGAAGGCTGCTCGACGCTGCCAGCCTGTCTATCGCGCTCGAGTTATGGAAATATTGGTGGGCGAGTTGATAAAGCAATTTGTACTGAATGTTCAAGCAGAATGCCCATCGAAATCGAGCGGAGTTGCCGTTCTGTGTCGATTGCTCCTGTTGTCGTCTGCTAGCCATCCATGTGTACATCTGCTTATATGGTGAATTTTTCTTTTTCGCGACTGTTCTGTGGCCGTGGCGCACTCAAAATGACTTTCCTGCCCGTTTTCGATAACTGACTTCAGCATTCGGGCTTCAGCTTCCATGTCTGCGTTAAAGCGCAATAAATGTATACCGCGTGCTGCGCGTGTTCGGTTGCCAAGCCTGCTCCTTCGATTCAATTCCTATGTTCGGAGCATTACAAACGACGTGTGATGTCATTCAAATAAATTAAGTGGCGTTACCGGCAACAACGTTTGATTAAATACACATTTTTAGCAGCTGCTGTGTAAGCGCGTCGTAAGTACTTTAAACTGAAACACGAAATAAACAAGGTGAGTCTAAAGGGGATGTACAATGGGGATATGAAATATCGGTAGGTTGTCCGGAGTGATTTTCTTTTGTTTTTGTTCTATTTTTTTGCAACATATTTTAATCCTTACGTTAATAAATCGGCGTTTGTTCACTCGTTCAAGGTTGTCTGAAAATATGCTGAACAGAATTAGTGTAATCATACTAACGTTGATAAATATAAAGCTTTCGCATCGAAAAATATATTTGCAATAAAATACTGTAAATCAGTCTCAACGGTCGACTCCTGATGTGGCTTGGTGCGATCACTGTACTAAAGAGACTCGAGTTCCTTATGAATTTGCCTAAGTTGACTCGAAGGCGAAA
Organism: Rhipicephalus appendiculatus; assembly: GCA_030522465.1. Lineage (NCBI taxonomy): Eukaryota > Metazoa > Arthropoda > Arachnida > Ixodida > Ixodidae > Rhipicephalus > Rhipicephalus appendiculatus. Next base: position 3,523 of record JALIZH010011490.1, read on the forward strand.
GCCATCTTTTTCTTGAGTCGATGTATTGTTCCTTCGCCGCCCCCCCTCCGAATGGTTTCTGGACGTAACGCGGTTATGCATTGAAGCTTTCTATACACATCACCTGGTTTTGCATCGCCTCCGAGATCGGCCCACCAATCACGGAGGCAATGCAAAGCGAAGATGTCATGTGATGACGTAATCATGTGTTATGACGTCACAAATTTTGGCGGTCTGGGATGTCATGATGACGCGATCATGTGATGAATTTTCGCATCACTCGTGTTGACGCTGGCGACGCGGGACGCCGACGGTCAATTTTACCAATTTATGTGGAATCTAAGGCTCCCACCTTAAAATATTCAATCTTGTTACTGCACGGTAAATAATCACAATAATCAGCCACAGGGGCCAAAAGAATGGTGGGAAAGAGCTCTCTTTCTCTTCTTCCTGGACACATTCGCCGATTTTTCCTAATGTTTACGAAGCTGTACTATCGGTGTCAAGTGAAACGCGAACAATGCGGCGGATCGCGTTGCCCAAACATTAGAAATATAGTGCGCGCCATCCTACCATTGGCACGCTCGCGCAGTCGAGTAGGCAGCACTGCGCGATCGAAAATATGAATGCGGCTCATGAACGTATCTATCTCTAATCATAAGAGTCGAACTGTACCACGCGCACCACTGCTGGTATTTCATTCCGAGCGATCTTATTTGCATCCAGGCCCTTTATATGCTAGTGGTACGTCCGCAATAACCCGCTGGTCGATGAACTTATCGATTTCATTTTGTCGGCTGTCGTATCTGCACAAGTTCACATGACTACAATTGGGAGCGGAACGTGAATTTTCGTTCATCTCAAGTCTGTTTACACAACGCTGATTTTTGCGAAATTAGCCGCAAAATTGATCGCGCTGCGATTTCAAAGCAGCGGAGACTCTCTTTAACTCACTTACGTGAGAGCGTTCGCGCTCTCACGTAAGCTATTTCAACGCCATCCAGCCCAGTGAGCGACGCTACGAACTCGGGGGGCATGAACCTGACCGCGATGGCTGTGGGTATACAGAAGATATGTTAAATGTTAACGTTTCTTAAACTCATGTAATGCTAGCAGTCATCTCGAGAAATATCATAAGAAGAAAATGCAGGTAGTAGTCGAAGGAACGCCGTGCGACGCGAGCGAACTATAACGAAAATGCTGCTGTTTTAGCCAGAGCGTAGCAGACGACAAAAGCCGAATCCCCGCCCTTGCGTCACCGGAGCGCCGTTCGCAGCGCCGCCATCGGTCGCACACGAGGCGAATACATATACGGCAAATGATTCCGACGCCGACGCCGACGGCGAAAACCAGCCGCGAGTGTCCATATAATTGCTATCGCAATAAAAATCAGAAAACACATGGCTGATCCCTCTGTCAAAGGAATCGGTATAACACCAAAGTGAAACGTGTATTCACATAAGTAGTTGAGCGTTTGTTGTGCATTGTTTCGCCGCAAGGGAGAAGGAATGAATGCTGCAGCAACAAATTGTAATGTGACGTGAAGAACGGCAAGCAGCTCGAAACATGCAGCGCGCACCTCAAGCAGAAAGGACGCACGAAATGAGCATACACAAGACGAGCACGGACTAACTGTCACAGCTCGACATTTAAAGCGCGCTGCTCTAACACAAAGACGCACGAAAACGAACGCACAAGCATACACAGGACGAGCGCGAACAACTGCCACAATTATTACTTCTTGTGTAAGCGGCGAACTCCTATTCGTAAACGCGGCCGCTGCGGCGAACGAAGCGACCTTCGTGCACTCTTTAACCACTGTAACTTCAAAGCAAACTTGCGGTGGAAACGCAAGGCGTGCGAAGCGCCCGAATGCCCCGATCAGGAAATAAGCGCGCGCACCAGCGACCACGCCCCGTAGAGGCGCACGCTCATCTCAGCGAGAGGAGCGACGACCTTTAAAGCGCGCGCTCCGTGACACCTTCGCGCCATCTCGCTAGTGATGACGAAAACGCGCTGAAGTCGAGGAGCTCTGAGGACCGTCAACGGTATATGTAAGCAAGCTGAGGAACGTACGCTCGCGTAGCCGAGTGGTTTCGCGCCGCGCGCTGCGGAGCGAGAGGTCGTAGGTTCGACGCCCAGCGACGGAACTTTTAAAGACGATAGTCTTTCTTGGGATACCTAAACGGAGAAATTTTGGTCTGTCTGTCTGTTTCTCTGTTTGTCGGCACGTCGCACGATTCAGTTAGCTGGCCAAAGTTTAACCCCCTGCCTTACGACCTCCAATCTTGACCGAGAAGCATGTGTTCATACGGGTGAGCGTGGGCAATTAAAAATCAAATATTACGCATACCTGAGGCACAACATCAATACCTTAGTACTATTCACAGTGTTCCTTTAAAACAAAATCTATAGATACGTAATTATAAAGATCCTAGTGTTTATTACGCGGCGCTGAGAATGCGCCGTTGTGTACAAAACAAGTCTCCGCCCAGTGATTTAACGACGCTGTGGTGCTGCCACCTGGCAGCAGCATAGCTCAACACAAGCCGATGTTCCCCGGTAGCGCTGTAGATGGCGTCCTCTTCTGTTTTATCAATGCCAGCCAGATGCGGCTGATTCATCGTAGAAGAGCGCTGTCTCAGGCAAGGCAAAACGTACATGGCCGCTTGATGAAATACGACCCACTCTACAAGACATGATCAGAGAACGCAGAGAAAAGACCGACGACCAAATTTCAGCGGATAAACGCCGGCGTCCGTCTAAGCGTGCCCGGAAAACGTCCGAAAAACGAGCCCAGCGGCTAGCCCAGCTATTAAATTGTGGTACTCATGCCGCTCATGCAGTGCAGTCGGCACAAGACTATCGTCTTTCGACGACATTTGCAGCGAAGCACGCAGATACGCGGCCAATTTTTTTAAATGCGAAGCATTTCTTAGCGAACTTCGGCGACTATGAGCGTATCTAGCTAGCTATCTATCTCTATCTAGCCGCCTACGACTTTGTGCTCTCCTGGCCGTATCGTTAATGGGATTTATACCAAATTTGGTATGGCATAACATGACTGTATGACGAACATAAATGGCTGGTCATATCATGAAAATCATGACTAACTTGTCATGAAAAGTATGATTTACATGCCACGCTCATGGCGCGCTCGCGGCCGTTTCGTTAGCTTGGTATACACCAAATTTGGGATTGAGTTACATGACTGTATGACGAACATAAATGACAAGTGGTAATATGAAAATCATGACTTCATGAGCGACATGACTTGCATTCCAAGCTCATAGCGCGCTCGTGCCGTTTCGTTAGCTTGATATACACCAAGTTTGGTATTGAGTGACATGACTAACATAAATGACAACTGGTAATATGGAAATCATGACTTGTCATGAGCGACATGACTTGCATGACACGCTCATGGCGTGCTCGCGGCCGTTTCGTTAGCTTGAGATACACCAAATTTGGTATTGAGTGGCATGACTATGACGAACATAAATGACAAGTGGTAGTATGGAAATCATGACTTGTCATGTGCGACATGACTTGCATGCCACGCTCATGGCGCGCTCGCGGCCGTTTCATTAGCTTGATATACACCAAATTTGGTATTGAGTGACATGACTGTATGACGAACGTAAATGACAAGTGGTAGTATGGAAATCATGACTTGTCATGTGCGACATGACTTGTTTGCCACGCTCATGGCGCGCTCGCGGCCGTTTCGTTAGCTTGATATACAGCAAATTTGGTATTGAGTGAAATGATTGTATGACGAACATACATGATATATGTTAACATGAAAATCTTGGCATGCATATCATCTACAATGCTATTTACATGCGACGCTCATGGAGCTCTTGCGTCCAGTTCGCTAGCTTGACATACGCCAAAATTGGTATATCGCGACGTGACTGTATGACGACCACAAATGACACGTCGTAACATGTAAAACATGACATGCAAATTATGTAAAGCATGATTTGCTCCTTCCTAGCTGCTTCGCATTACATCGATTCCCACAGTGCGTGGGATCTGCCGTCTTTTTCTTCTAATTTTTCTTTGATCTCATTATGTTAGTTTATATTTTACAACGTCATATCCGTGACGGAAATACGTCAGAGGAGCCGTGGTGGACCCCGGCATAAAACACTTTCGTGTTAAAAAATTGAAGGACACTTTGTACATTCCTAAGTGTGTTCGGCGAAAGCGTGGGGCCATTCCACGGACTATGCCGTGTCTTTTTTCTTTTTACACTCTCACTGGGATAACACACAAACCGAATGTGTACGTGTTTTTTTTTTAATTTTTTTTACCACGAATCGCAGCGACACGCGAGACTAATCTTCCTCCGCTCGCATGCGTTAGTATTTTCTCGCGCTTTGCGCATCGTGCAAACGCTATTCGCATTCGCGCTCCAGGGCTTAAATTGACGTAGCCTTTTTAAATTCGAAATGGTATTCCGTGGACGCATGTGTCCATTGAGACGGCATCGGTCAGAATAGGGATGGGCACAGCGACGCTACGCAAGCAAAGCGCGAGCGCTGTAGAGTCCGACGCGACCGCCGTCCGTTTGCGCACCACGGCGGCCACCTGATTCCGTGCCAGAGCTCGGATGGACAGACGGACGGACAGACCCACGGACGGATGGCGGACGGACGGACGGACAGACGGAAGGAAAAACGGACGGACAAATGGACGGACGGTCGGGCACACGGACGGAAGGACAAACGGACGGACGGACAGACGGACGGAAGGAAAACGGACGGACGGCCTGACAAACGGACGCACAGACGGACGGAAGGACAAACTGACGGACAGACGGACAAACGGACGGACGGACGAACAAACGGACGGGCGGACAAACGACGGACACACAGACGGAAGGACAAATGGACAGACGGACTGATGGACGGACGGACGGACAAACGGACGGACAGACGGACGGACGGACCGACAGACGGACGGACGGACAAACGAAGGAAAGGACGAACGGACGGACGGACAGACGGACGGACGGACAGACAGACGGACGGACAGACGGACAGACGGAGGGAAGGACAAACGGACGGACGGACAGACAGATGGTCGGACGGACGGACGGACAGACAAACGGACGGACGCAGGACGGACACCGGACGGACGTGAGCATGAGACATTAAAGGCTTTCGCCTTAAAATTACACCATCTCTCGCGAAAGGGAACCACGCGTAGATGCGAGGCGGCGGGCGCTAACGCTTACACCGGCGGCGGCGTTGACGCTGGCGCTCATCGCAGCGTTGCGCAGGAGAGAAAACTGGGGATGCGTAAAGCACGCAGTGATGGACCGGTGTTTCCTACTGGAACATGCCAATCGCTGCTAATGGGCAATGAGAGACAGAAGACTCGGACTGGACACAGAGACCCGCAGTCCGCTTTTAGTTAACGCGCAGGCTGGGAATTTTTGTCGTTCGCCAACGCACAGGAGAAATCTCCCACCGGCACTACCTTGCAGGTCAAGATCCAGTGCCTATATATTCGGGGTGGCCAGTGAACGGTTGTGCAGCGTGAGCAGTCGGTTTTTTAAATGCGAAGCATTTTTTAGCGAACTTCGGCAACATTGAGCGTATCTATCTATCTATCTATCTATCTATCTATCTATCTATCTATCTATCTATCTATCTATCTATCTATCTATCTACCTAGCCGCCTGTGACTTTGCGCTCTCCTGGCCATATGATTATTGGGATTTATACCAAAATTGGTATGGCATAACATGACTGTATGACAAACATCAATGACTGGTCATATCATGAAAATCATGACTAACTTGTCATAATTACAATAAAACGGCAGCGCACACCGGGTTGAGACACAATACACGAAACACAAAAGGACGACACAAGCGCTGAACTTCAACTAATATTTATTGACAACCACCTTTGCTTAAATAGCATCTTTTTGCGCGTGCGCATAGCATATTGGTAAGAGCAAAACCCAAGACAATCTCAAGCGCAACAACCCCGGAAGCCGCAATCAAATCACAATGCAAGAGCGGAAGGATTCAAGATAGGAGCAACCAAAAACCAACATAAAAAAAACCTAAAAAAATAAACAAACCATTCCACATCACCTGTTAAAACCTAAAAACTTCCTCTCTTTTGACAATAGAGCGACCGATGGGCAGCTAATGCAGTCTTCTTTTCTTTCGAACATTTCTGCCGCTTCTAAAATTTCACGTGCGATTTTTCCTTTTTCTTTACACACCACCCTCGTGTTGCCCAACATGGGTGCGCAGCCGCAGTCCCTGCAGTGTATGGCAAGGTGGCCTGCATCTCTTTTGGAGCAGTGATAATTGTGCTCCGTGAGCCTCGTGTTGAGGCATCTGCCCGTTTGGCCTACGTACACCTTATTGCACGTCAGCGGTATCGAATAGACGACACACTCAGTGCAGGTGACGTAAGGGTTCCTGTGCTTTATCGAGCATGCTTCCCTCTGTTTGCTCTGCGAATTAGCTTTTTTGCAAAGGGCTGGCGCAGGCGCAGAAAACACCACATCCAACCCAACCTTTCGGCCTGAGCTTGCGCAGGTTGTGCGACACAGTGTGGACATAGGGAATCACAAGAACGTTTTTTGGCCGAAATCGAGCGTCGTTGCCGCCAGTGGCTGCGGCGGAGCCGCTCCTGGAGCCTTTAAGCAGCGTTTCCGCCACTGACGCCAGAAGGGCCATCGGGTACCCTGACTGACGAAGGCGGTGGGTCTGATTAAGAAAACTAGTCTCACATCGGTGGATGCATGATTTAATTAGGGCATGGTGAAAACATGAACGCGCGATAGCTCTTTTAACTAGCTTCGAATGGGCCGAATGATATGGGAGAACTGGTTTACTGCCTCTCGGTTCAGCGCTTGTGTCGTCCTTTTGTGTTTCGTGTATTGTGTCTCAACCCGGTGTGCGCTGCCGTTTTATTGTAATTATGACCAACCAACTAGCCCACAAGTTCATTTTAAGTAACTTGTCATGAAAAGTATGATTTACGCGCCATGGCCATAGTGCTCCTCAGGCCGTTTTCTGAATATCATATATCCAAAAATTGGTACGATGGGACATTTTTCTGCATGGCCAACACAAATGACAGGTGGTGATATGAAAATCATGACCTGCATGTCATGTACAACATGATTTACATGCCACGCTCATGGTGCGCTGACGGCCGTTTCGCTGTCTTGATATACACCAAATTTAGTATTGCGTGACGTCACTGTATGACGTACATAAACGCCAAGTGGTAACATCGAAATCATGACAAGTCATGTGCAACATGACTTGCATGTCAGGCTCATGACACTCTCGTGGCCGTTTTGCTTGCTTGATATACACCAAATTTGGTATTGAGGGACGTGACTGTATGACGAGCATAAATGACAAGTGGTAATATGCAAATCATGACATGTCATTTGCAACATGACTTATATGCCACGCTCATGACACTCTCGTGGCCGTTTCGCCAGCTTGATATACAGGAAATTTTTAAGGCGAACGCTTTTAATGTGTTATGCTCACGTCCGTCCGTCCGGTCAGACGTGAGCGGTCGGACGTCCGTGCGGTCGTCCGTCCGTCCCTCCAGCCGTGCCCTGGCACCACCGTGCCAGGTGGGCTGGGGGCGCGCAAACGGACGCCGGTGGCGTTGGACTCTACAGCGCTCGCGCTTTGCTTGCGTAGCATAGCTGGGCCCAGCGTCTCTAATCAAGCAAGGAATGAGACGCGCGCCTGACGTTCCATTCTTACCGACCCCGTCTCAGTGGGCACAGGCGTTCGAGGAACTCACTTTGGAATCGACAAAGTGTCCGTCAATTTAAACGCTGGAACGCGGATGGCGTTCGCACGATGCGCAGAGCGCGAGAATACGAACGCATGCGAAACGGAGGCAGATTGGTCCCGCGTCTCGCTGCGAGTCGAGGTAAAAAATTAAGCGAACATAAGTGGCAGGTGGTAACATAAAATCTTGGCATGCATATCACCTACAATGCCATTTACATGCAACGCTCATGGTGCGCTTGCGTCCAGTTGATATACGCCAAAATTTGTATTGCGCGACGTGACTGTATGACGAACACAAAGGACAGGTCCTAACACGTAAATAAGGACATGCATATTATAGAGAGCATGATTTGCTCCTTGCTGGCTGCTTCGCATTATATCGATTCCCACAGTACATGGGATCTGCCCGGTTTTTCAATCAAGGAACTCGCTAGCAGACGCTGCCTGCGTCGGCATTGCGAGGCGAGAGAGGGGGAGCGTAGAAGAGATGGGGGGGAGGGGACGCGCATGCGCATTGGGGGGTGTAAATGCCGCGGGAGGGATGCCTAGAGGAGAGATATGGGGAGGGGACGCGCATGCGCAGTGGGGGGTGTGGTTGCCGCGGGGAGGGATGCCTAGAGGAGAGAGATGGGGAGGGGACGCGCATGCGCAGTGAGGGTGTGGACGCCGCGGGGAGGGATGCCTACAGGAGAGACAGGGGGGAAGCGCAGGAGAGGAGAGAGAGGGGCAGGGGACGCGCATGCGCAATGGGGGGTGTAAAGGCCGCGGGCTGGTGTAGAGGAGAGAGAGGGGGGAGCGTAGGAGAGGAGGTGCGTGGGGAGGGTTTACGCATGCACAGTAAGGGTGGTCAGGACGCACACCACCACCGGACGGACGGACGCCGGACGGACACCGGACGGACGTGAACATGAGACATTAAAGGCTTTCGCCAGAAAAGAAGGTGCGGCCTGTTGCGTCTTGGCGCCTTAATGGGCGAGCGCGTCTCGGCTGAGGCGGCCGCATTTTTAGTGGGCGCCACTACTCCAGTCTTCAAAGGAGACGACACTTCGTGTTACAGTGGGGATGCCTCAGGATTTATGCGTCTCCGTGCGGTTCTTCGTGTGCTTCCTCGTGCTTTTTTTTTTGGTGTGTGATGGTGTGTGGGGGCAGCTTGCTTCATGTTTCCTGTGCTTCAGTACGCTTCTTTGGTGCGCACGTGTGTGGCAGACAGTTTGTTCCAGTGGTGTGATGCTGCCAAGTTGTGTGCCACTGCGCAGCTCGAACGCGATAAGAGACGCTACTGTGAATTACCACGTATTTCCCTGCGATCTACAGTGTCGGGAAGCGTGCTATTCCTAATAGAGCACTTATTTTTGTCACAAACGAACGCGAAAACAGGCGCGCGCCCCTGCTTCCAGACGACAGCATCAAATCACCGCGTCGACCGAGCCCGTCAACGGACACGCGCAACGAAAAAAGAAAACAACTATAAAAGGAGCCCAGGGCGCACGCTTACCCTCTACACCTGAAGACGCCGTCGCGACAGCCCGACGCCCGCGCAGATCGGGCGAATTCGAGACATCCTAGTGGCACGGCCGCTGGACGAAAAAAGCGCACGGTAGTGGGGCCTCTGTTGGGGGCACCGTGGTTGGGGGCGACCGCTGCAGACGGACCGACGAGACGAATCCCTTTCCCGTAGCTGTTGCGGTCGTACGCGCCGCACAATAACTTGGAATGTTCGCGAAGCCGGGAAGGATCCAAACGAGAGGTGACGGAGAGCGCAGGGTACGACGGGGTTTGTAAGTCATCGACGTTATGTAGTTCGGGTGAGTCGTGCAGTGCGGTCAGTCGATCTTGAAGAATCGAGTGATGACGCCGTGGGAGCTCTCTTTTGAAGAGTGTCGCCGAGACGACGATCAGCGCTGGAGTTCGTTTGAGTGTTTCCTGGAAGAGAAATATTCGAGAACCGTTCGAAGAATTGTGGACTGCACACGTTTGGTGAATATTGAAGGCCTTTAAGTGTTCTTGGATAGTTTCTAATGGAATGAGATTATCCCTTGTAGCGCGGTAAGTTTGTTTACGTTGTTTTAAACACCATCTAAGTGATGTTGGTAGTTGTAATTGATACCAGCCGAGTTGTGCAAGTTTGCGTGATGCTTTGACTGCCTTACCTGAGAATACATTTTGTTTGTGTTGTCAACTCTTGGCTGTAACTCGGTCTTTGGACCGCATCCGGCCTTCGCTGGTGCACTAAAAGGACCTACATTTAAATTGTCTGTGGTTTCGTGGTGCGCTTCGGTGGCCCGACACGTCATCCCTTGGAATCCGCCCGGCGATTGCCTCCCCATTGACGGGATCAGTGGCACTTTTCGCTGCAGATGATTCAAGTGGGCAGCCTTCATGGAGAGTATTGAGACGCACTCTACGAAAAAGATTGGCACTCCTAGGGCCTAAGTTTTCACATATGTGGAGTAATGGGCCCTTCTAATAACGACTGCAATATTCAAGCTGTGATGTGCAACTGCAAAACGCGTTATTTACGGCCTGATTAGAGTCACTGTCGCGCGTACCAAATCATGTGGAAGCGCTTATCTGTGGTACGAGCAGAGGCGCCAGAGTGGGTGCGAGGTGAACGAAGGCCGAGACGCCACTTCGGCGGCACGCAACAGGCCGCACCTACTTTTTATCCAGCGGGCGTGGTATGACGCACATGACTGACTGGTCATATCATAAAAATCATGACTAACTTGTCATGAACGGCATGATTTACATGGCGTGGCCGTGGTGCTCCTGTGGCCATTTCGTTAGCTTGATATATCCAAAGCATTGGTATGATGAGACATTTCTGCATGACCAACATAATTGACACGTGGTAATATGAAAACCATGAAGTTTACAACATGACTTGCAAGCCGCGCCCATGGCACGCTCGCGGCCGTTTCGCTCGCTTGATATACACGAAATTTGGTACGGTGTGATGTGACTGTATGACGAACATTAATGACAAGTGGCAATATGTAAATCATGATATATCGTGCCCAACATGCCGCATGCCACGGTCATGGCGCGCTCGCGGCCATTTCGCTAGCTTCATATACACCAAATTTGGTACTGCATGACGTGACTGTATGACGAACATAAATGACAAGTGGTAATATGGAAATCGTGACATGTCATGTGCAACATGAGTTGCATGCAACGCTCATGACACGCTCGCGGCCGTTTCGCTAGCTTGATATACAGCAAATTTGGTGTTCTGTTACGTGACTGTATGAGGAACATAAATGACAAGTGGTAAAATGGAAATGATCACATGTCATGTTCTACATGACTTGCATGCCATGCTCATGGCACACTCGCGGCCATTTCACTAACTTGATATACACCAACTTTGGTATTCCGAGACGTGTCTGTTTGGCAGAAATAAATCACAGATCGCAAAATGAAATCAAGAAATCCATGCCATGTAGAACATGATCTACATGTCACGCCCATGGCGCGCTCACGCCCGTTTTGCTAGCGTGATTACAAGTTCAGTATTAAGGCTAAAGCCTCTAATGTCTCATGCTCCCGTCCGTCCGTCTGTCCGTCCTTCCGGCCGTGCCCTGGCATGGTGCCAGTTGGCCGCCGGGGTGGGCAAACGGCGCTCGCGCTATGCTTGCGTAGCATCGCTATGCCCAGCATGTCCAATTATGCAAGCATGGAAACGCGCGCATCGCTTTCTATTCTGACCGACCCCGTCTCAATGGGCACAGGCGTTCGCCGAACATACTTTGGAGTTGATAAAGTGTCCATCAATTTAAGTGCTGGAACGCGGATGGCATCGGCACGACGCGAAAAGCGCGAGAACACGAATGCATGCGAAACGGAGGCAGATTAGTATCGCGACTCGCTGCGATTCGCGGTAAACAAATGAAAATGAAAAAAACACACACATTCCGTTTGTGTGCCATCCCACTGAGAGTGTAAAAAAAAGATATCACATAGTCAGTCGAATGGTTACATGCTTTCACCGAACACACTTTGGAATGTACGAAGTGCACACTAAACTTTTTTACACCCTTAAGGGTGTAAACTGGCTTGTCGCCAGAGGGACACCCTAAGGGTGTTTTGGCCTACACCCTTCTGACAGGGTGTTATCTCAACACCCTAGAAGAAGGGTGTCCAGCAAAATAAAATTAGGGTGTTAGGGTGTTCGTGCATTTTAGCACCCTTCTTGGTGGGTGTTGGAAGGGTGTGCACACTCTGCTATATCGACACTCAAAGAGCCTCGAATGGGCACGCACGAGACATGAGATTAGGTACTGCAAAGGGTAATAACAGAAAAGGCACTCCGTTTCGTCCGCTTCACAAAGAAGCTTTTAGAAACGTCAATGCATTTCAGTAAGCTTGCTTATATTTATATATAGAATTCAGACTGCCTTTTCATGTCATACAATTAAATATAAATATTTGGAGTCTGACATATTGTAAGCATCTCATGTATATCCACTCGAGGCTCTGTGAGTCGAGACAGAAGAGGGTTATTCGTCTGTATGCATGTGCATGTGTGTGTACACACACACACACACACACACACACACACACACACACACACACACACACACACACACACACACACACACACACACACACACACACACACAATGTTCAATTGAAGACATGATACTCATAGCAGTGTGCGCGCCTCACGCAGGATGCAGACATATACACGTTTCAGCAACTTGATTTGCAGTTAAACCTGGCATGGCGAAACCATGCGAGTTCAGCGTTATCTAGCTCATTTCAAACATTCTGCTTATACATAAATAACAGTGCTGCTCTTATACACATCGTTTTCACTTTTAGAGAAAGCTGTTCTTCACACCTTCTGTAATTAAATATATATTTCCATAGGATAAATGCGAAGAACATGTAAACAACACAGTTTTTTTTCATAACTGAAAACAAACATTTATTATGAAATTTTACACGTTCTCTACCATGTAAATCAAATCGCAATAGCACACTGCACGTTGTCTTGCCAATACGAATTAGAAGGTTAAACTGGCACACTGTATAAAATAACAAAAGAATACATGGCGCAGTTAATACTAGAACAAAGATGATTCACATTGTAGTCCCAAGGTGGTGGTAAGCTAAGAACAAGAGGCGTTGACAACAATGTTGAGAAACTTAATGAAAACAGACCTCGGCGTTGTCTTCCCGAGATCCAGAAAAAAATCGCTCAAGCATTACAGGCGTGTTGAAAGCTTTGCGGTCTCACTGCGGAATAAACAGCCAGTATGCAAACATTATCTCTGCAAGTCCATCCTCTGCAGTCATAACCTTGAAGCATTTCGAATGATCGACCATAAGCCACAAGAAATCTGAATCCTTCGGGACATCCCACTGAACGCCACACATGGTGTTGCTGGTATGTCATCCTGTATCGAAAAAGTGAGAACAATATTTTGTGCATAAGAATTTGCTATGCGGCTTTGCTCAAATCTTGTACAGTGCAAAAAGTTGCTCTCCTGGACATGACAAGACACAACTTGTCTTAAACATAGCAGATACGCTAATTAGCCACACAGTTCTGAGGGAGTAAAAGGTCAATTCTAATGTGGGCACCTTAACCCTCTTTTTAAGTGAGATTGAAACTATATAGTGTATCCCACAAAATCAGGGGAGCAGCGTCTAGAGTTCTCTAGCAGTCACATTGCCAAGTAACGAAATGTTAAATACTGCAAGTATGTTCTGCATTTTCCTGAGTGCTAAAGGAGTCGTGTCATTGAATGTGGCTAATCGCCACTTTTGAGACTACGCGCTCATTTTTATGTATCCATTCCTCTCCATTGTCTTTGCCTCGTTAAGAGGCTTGAAAATGCGTGAGAGGTTATTGAAACAATTGCTATAAATATAATTACTTCTTTATTCTGCATCAGCTCACATAAATCAACGGTGTGACACAAAAGCAGAAAAGAAAACAAGAATTCATTCCCGTTAAGATAAAGAATAGCGCATGCTGGCGCTTCATCACAAAGAAATGAACGGCAGGAGGAAGTGAAGATGTGAATGATGAATGCCCCCGCAGTACGCGTACGGTATTTTGTTGTCGTTTTGTCAGGTTTTTGTTTTGCAATTTAGTTTTATTTCCTGTGCAATTCAGTCACCATGCAACTGTATTGCTCATCACACTGCTATTCTCTGCTTGTGTTTTTCAATTGATACTCTAAGAATTTTGAAATCCTGACATGGAATGAATAACGTTCAGGAGCACTCAAGATTTTAAGTATGCCTTTTCTTTTTACATATAAGTACAACGAAGCACGTTGAACTATGATTAAATGCGGCAGTAAAATAGCGATTGCCTTTAAAGTAAAACCAATTACCTTAACAAGAAAGGAACTATCATACAAAATATTACAGTGAAATGTACAATGAATGTGCTTGTCGCATCACACCACCGGAAGTTGTATGAACAGATAACATAAAACACAGAACATTTGTGTTAAATGTACGAAACACCACTTAAAATGAAGTAAACTGTGTTAGTATACAGCTGACATGCACAATTACGTGACAAAAATGCCCTTCGCAAGCATAGACACAATAACGCTGACAGAGGATCATCTCGTATGAATTTCTTGAGTGATTTCTCACTGCGTAAAAGTAGTGGATGTCACTAAGCAAACAAAAAAAGGCACAAAAACGACCCGAGGCCTCGCAATCACGTATCAATAGCAATTATGTTGAAATGATTCTTGCTTACATTTATCAGATAAAAAGCAAGTATATGCTTGCAGGATCAACTGCTGTCTTGCAAAGTGACATGCAAAACAATGCTCTCAATGACAAAACACCATCTTGAAATTATGTGCTGGCTAAAGTGAGCCTATGTTGCAAGGCTATTATATACACTGCAAGGTATCATTAACAGAAAATGAATGGAAGAGCAAAATGCAATGTCATGCATTACAAAAAAAAAAAATACTGGCTGACCCTCACAATTTACACGTTTACATCTGTCAGAGCAATAAAAGCATCTGTGTCACACGTTATCTATTGGCAGCTCTTGTTTTGGTACAATGACATAGCTGTCGTAACTGCACAATTGGCCTCGGCTAACAATAGCTACTTGGCTGCCATGCAGTTTGTTTCAATTTTCGTTTGCTAACATGCAGTGACATTGGGTACTTAATGTTCTGTATACTCACATTCTCTTGCACAAATAAAGCTGTGTGTGCTGTTTATTCCTTCATGTTCACAGAAACTATAGTCAGTGCTGCATGTGCCAGGATGTCTGTAAAAAAAAATTTAAATTATGGAAGATTATTTCAGTAGGAAGCAATGAATGATTTCAAGCATTCATAACAAAGTTAGTGAAGCATTTCAACAGTATCTATAACTACCTGCTTTCAAAAGAATGGCAGGAAGGGCAGGATGGAAGCTTGGCATGAGAAATTCGGAAACA
This sequence comes from Rhipicephalus appendiculatus, assembly GCA_030522465.1. Taxonomy (NCBI): domain Eukaryota; kingdom Metazoa; phylum Arthropoda; class Arachnida; order Ixodida; family Ixodidae; genus Rhipicephalus; species Rhipicephalus appendiculatus. The sequence continues at coordinate 18,738 of JALIZH010011490.1, forward strand.
GGGTGTGTGTACTGGAGCCGACGTTTCGACAACTGGACCGACTTTTTTCGAGGGTGCAAATGATTTCCCTGGCGCTTTTGTGGTTATGCTTTATACCCTCTCCTCCAATCCAAACAAAGGAGGAGGAGTCGGCAAATTCAAACGCGGGGAGGGGGGGGTGAGTATGAGAGGTCGCCGTGACCAATTGGGTGAGTGAACAGAAAGCTTTCCGTGAAAAAAAAAGAAAAAATAGAAGATCGCAGGGGAGGGGGGGTGGAAGGTACACGTTTCGCTGTATTATTGTTTCCGGTTAACAGTGGTTGTTCAGAAATTGCCAGAAGGAACACTCATCGGTTTCCTTTGTCTGTGTGCCATATAGCATGGATTCAAGAGCTCCCTTTGAAACGTTTAAACACCCTGGATGGAGTGTAAGAAACTTGTGCATACAGTATGACTCTGTATTTTCTCTCTCTTGGTGACCGCAAGGTTGACTGAAGGATGTAAGCTTTGAGGGCAGAACCTGCTTCATTAATTTGCTGTGCCACTGTTTTCGGTAATTTCTTCGTCGTCACAGCATTTTAGTGTAGCACGGCACAACTTCCACGACATCAAACATCACATTCTTCAAACTTCCGGTCCCCAAGAGATAGAAAATATAGTCATAACTTGTATTCACAAGTTTAATATACTCCAGCCAACAGGTAGAAACGTTTCAAAGGAGGCTCTTGAATGCATGCGATATGGTACGTAGGCAATGGAAAGCGATGAGTGTTAAGGCTTCCTTCTAACCGGTTCTGTCCTGCCATTACTAACTGACAACCATAATACAGCGAAACGTGTACCCCCCTCCCCCGCCTTTTTCTTCTCGCTCTTTTCCTTTTTTGTTGACGGAATACCTGTTTCCTTTTCCCTCAACAATTTCGTCGCGGCGACCTATCATTGTCCCCCTATCCCTGCGTTGGCAGTCGCCCTGTCCTCCATTTGTTTGGATTGGAGAATAGGGTATGAGGCACATACACACAAGCGCTAAGGAAAAATCAGTTGCAGCCATGAAAAAAAATAAGTCCACTTGTAGAAACGTATGCTCCAGTACACATCCCCTGTTTATTATTTTCTGATTACTTGCTTTCAAGAAGCTTGTGCAGTGTTCATTCAACAAAGCAGTGGCTCAATAGGGTAATGTGTTCACTTTACCATGCTTGCATGCAACACAAATGTGATAGCCAACTTTCACAGAACACATAAATAAAAATTTTAGGCAGTGATTAAGTATAGTAGGAATGAAGCTGTTACACTCCTACATTTGAATGTAAGTCTATTCAAGCTGTGAGTATTTCTACACAGGAGGGCCATGAGTGTACTGCCTAATTATTTTCTTGTTTGAAAAATATTCTTTAAGGCTTTAAGGGAGGGTGTTGAACAGGAGTAAGGATCAATGACGCAAGTGTAATGAACTGCAGCAAAAGGGTGAGTTGGAACAGGTGGCTTGATTTCATGCTTTAAACAGCGCGAAAAAACAAAAACACATAAAAGAGGACTAAACAACACAAGCGTTTGTGTTATTCAGTCATCTTCTGTGTGTTTTTCTCATTTGTGCTGTTTGAAACATGCAGTGTAATGGTGGCAGTCTGGGCATGTTGTCAATCAATGTATATGAAAGGTAGCACTTGAAGGAAAACACAGACAGAAAAAGGGACACACACAGCCGCTATGAACTGCAAACTTCAGACCCATTGAAAGGACTTTGCTGACAGGTCTGTGAGGTTGGCCTCCTAATGCGTATGGACACAATTCCATTTTGCCAGCCTCTTAGTAGGGAGCTGTTCAGGCGATTGTATCCATGAGCTATGTGGCCCAGCTGACAAAACTGAAGTACCGTCAGACCATCTGGGTGTGTGCACGTGTGTGTGAACACACCTTTTCTTGCTCATGTTCTCCATGTGCTCTGACCTTAATTAAAAGCTGTGTCATTATAACAATAAATGGTAAGTATACGAAATAAACATAATAAATTTGCAGGCACTGAATAAAAAAACAAGAAAAGGTATATATCAAGAAGTAAATATTAGATACGTAAATGAACATGTTTCATTTCCAATGCATGTATATAATATCTTAAGAATGGCAATGAGTTATTTCTACTCTGATAAGGCAGACTGCACCATTTCAAATGCCGCAAAGACACAATAAGTCAATAAATATACCCATTGGTATATAATGAAAGGTACATATGCCCTCAGTAACCTAACCGACTTAATTGGCTAAAAGAAAAACCAGGCTAATTGTAAGGTCAGTGGCAGCAGCTCCTTGAACAGCTTTGTTAGTTTCAAGACAAAGAAAATTTTTTCTGATTCATGATAGCGCATAGAATAAACTTCTTTGCACATCGATGACAGTGGTACGCTGGGTACCGCTTGAATGTCTGTTGCGTAGAAAAATAAGTGTGGGTCTCTATAAAAACACAATGATTGTAATATTTTTTTCCAAATTTAACGTGTACAGCTTCTTGCAATTCAACTACAAGCCAAGCTGCACTAACATTCTGGTGTACTCACGTCTTGTTCTGAGCCTCGTGGGATCCATTTTCCGTGCTCTTGGCAACATTTGCATAGCATGTTCATTCCAACAGACTTTTTTCATCGCTTAGTTAATGTATCAGTGGCTTGTGAAACCTTCTGGAGTGGTGTTATCTTCGTCAGAGTTGTGAAGTCATCCCAGAACTGCATAGAATAAACAGCAGCCAACATTCTGAAAGAAAATGTCGAACATCTCACAACGAGTAGCCTTGTCTACAGTGTTCTTCATATCTTTAACAGTAGTTTCTGGGGGTACCAAGATATCCCGTCTTCCCCAATACAAATAGAAGATTACCCACTAAGTATTTGTATTTCACTGTGAACTGTAAAATAAATATAATTGTATAAGTTGCCTGATAATTACCACAATACAGTTAAGACTAGAAACAACCTCCCCATACCTTCCTTGGGTAAATTGTCTGTTGGTTTTGATTAAAGTAGTATTTTAAAAGAAAATACGAGCTTTAAAGTTTTCTTTTGTTCATTCATCGTGAGGTTCTCATGCTGGCAGACTTCATGCCTCCAGGCAACATGCGAGAGATTATTGGTCAGCGTATCACCTTTTGCGTGTAATGTTTGGTACTTATCCATTTCTTTCAGACTATGCAAAAGAAAACCGCAATATCAACCTTTTCTCTGTCTGGGAAGCATAAAACTCTGGGGCAGCCATTTCGGCGCTTCTTTCGGCGAACTAGATTTTCGCGCCCCCTTTATAGCTTGAGAAAGAAACAGATAAGCACCACCCATCACATGGAAACGACAAGCTGTCTACTTGTGTGTTTCCGTATGCTTGGAGATTTTTCCGACCAGATTCTGCTTCGGCTCGCCTTCATTTAAATTTTGTCACTTCCCTGACAAGGGTCGTTCTGGTGTTAGGCAACAGAGAGACCGAGCTTCGTGCGCGCCGGGCCCGATCAGTTTCGATTTCGCCACTGAAATTCGTACCACGCGCAACCTTCGTGATGAAATGGAATGGAAAACAACTTTATTGGGCCTGCGCAACGCGACTGGGTCGCGCACCCGGCTCAGTCCCACGTAGAGACCGGCAAGCCGGCCTTCCGGGTACCTCACGGAACAGCCGAGCCTTCCGGCCCGCCGGACAGCCGTGAGCTGATCATGGGAGCGGAGCTTTTAATTGGTGACTTGAGTGTTGTTATATTAATGAGAAATAACAGACAATAATATTTATCGTCTGTTAGTTCTAATATTGTGTCTAACAAAGAAAAGCGAGCCCTTAAAATTTCCACTTCGTTCCTTCGTTGTTTACATTAGAAAGTTGTAGAGCATGGTAATTTATGACATACTTATTTTTTAGAAATCACGAAGGTTGCGTCTTCAAAGGAGTGGGAGAAGCAACCATCGTGATTTCTAAAAAATAGGTATGTCATAAATTATCATGCAATACAACTTTCTAATACAAACAGCACTCAAGTCCTCAATTAAAAAGTTAATTAAACACTTTTGTTGATTAGTCGCATCGACGTCATTTCAGATGCGGACAAGTATTTCCGCCTTGACATAAAATTCGTGTGCCAGAACGACAGGAGCCTGAGTGCCATGGAATTTTTATACAAAATCTGTACAGTCTAAAAAAAACACGTCAATGTATGAGGGCTTGTTCAAGTTTGTGTCGCGAGGAAAAAAAAAACACTCCCTCCATGACAGCGGGCGAAAGTGCAAAAAAAAAAAAAAACATCATTATATAAGGTCACTTTAGAAACGCGAGATCATATTTGCACGGTACGTTGTTGTATTTAGGTGTTTCTAAACTGTGAGCGAACGTAATTCAGAAATTGTGTTCGCCCTTAGGTAAAATATGATCAGATGTAATTCAATTATCACTAACACTTGTAATCAAATCATTCTTGATGGGGACACAGAAAAGCAAGCGCATAGTGTTGCCTATTGCTTCAACGCAACTGCCGACGTTTAGCGATAACACGACCGCAATCCAGGCGCGCGTAACGACAGAACACACGAAGCTACGGCCATCTCAGCTCTGCACATTACTTAAAAGGCGCGCGGGCCTTCTATGCGTTTAGCCGCTACGACCGCCGCCGCGCGCAGCACGCACGGCCAGGCCGACTTAAGGCGCGCTCTCCTCTCTCTCCCTTTTACAGCACACATGCCGAAGTCACCCGCTCTCTCTCTCCGATTTCACCCATAGCTTCCGCGAAGAAACGGCGTGCGTCAAGGCACACTGCCTTTCTCTTCACAATCACACACTTTCCCTTTCACCCACAGCTTATGTGTCCCTAGCCGTAGTTAATATTCCAAGACATTTTATTTAAACCAAAACAAGCCGAGAAAACTTAAAGCTACCAAGATCGCAACATGCGCTAAGAGCCTCGACTACAGTCCGCGATCTGTCTCCATAAAAGCACTAAGGGATAGGACCATTATAAACATCACATTGGAAAAAAATCTCATAACTATGAGCTTGTGCTACTTAGAAAGATATGAATTCATAAGCAACTCAGATTGTCCATGCTGTTTTGCTCTCGCTCGGGAAAATTGCTTGGACAGACATTTACAACCGATTTCAAGAACTAATTCAACTGATAAAATGAAATATTTGGCAGGAGCGTCCAATTTTTTTCCATAAAGAACAGTAAGAACGTAAACAATCCGCATCGTGCACGCTATGTGAATGCAACAATAGAAAACACTCGAGAACGTTCCAACTTCTAGTACACTCAATGCCGATAACACACCCAAGTCTCTACGAAACAGGTGACATTGTTGAACAAATAAAAGTACGCGTCTCAGTAATGTACCCGTGCTTTAAATGTGCATTCTATGAAAAGCGATGTCCGCCGTCAAACTTTAGAATGAACGACAACCATGCGTTCCGGAGCTGAGCGAAGTTGAGCCGCATGCACGGCGAATCAAGTACAACGGCGCACGGCGAACTCGTTCGGCCACTGTCTCGTCGCAGCCGATCGCATCCCGCACATCAGCACGTTTTTTTTTTCTTAGGTGTGTGTGCGTGAAGTTACTATGAGAGGATAATGCGGTTAGAACGTCAACATTAAGGCTTGCGACCATTAAAGAGAATCGAACCAGGCCTACCTACGATGTCGAAACATGCTGTAAATGCGAGCGCGCGAACGCACGTACGCGTGTAAACAAATCACACAGACCGAACTCAAAAATGCACGAGCTGTAAAGTAATACAGAAATTCGCACACCTAATTTTACTATTAACTACACTGCTCTGGTGAACAGTACTTAACTCCCAATAGTACAAGCGCACATTTCCAGCATTCAAATACGTAACTATGCGGGTGCGCAGCTTGTTGCAAAAAACGGGCCTCGACTTTCGTCGAGCGTGAAAACTGATTACTGAAGCTCTCAACAAATACAGAATTGAATAAATAAACGGTTACTTGCCTGTAATTAGCTGCATGACAGCAGCACTTGGGACCGAAGAACAGGACATGCGGCAACTGCTTGTTTCACGGCGACCAAGGAACCTTCTCCCAAGGAGTACGATCGTTTTGCTTGGACGTGCGGTACAGTCAGAAGACACGGATTACTCAGCGCACAAAAAGCGACGTTGCAACGTGGTCAGCGAAAGCGACGAACAAGCTCAACAAAACCATTAAAACGCATCAATACACGGCGAATACCACAGAGGAAACGTCTTCGGCGGCACGGCGGCACACGCGATCACACGATGGAGGAGTGAGCTACCGAAGCTACCACAGTTGCCAACAGTGCAGGTATTTTGCGCTATGTTTGAAGTGGAAATCATAGTGGCGGCCGTGACGTATTCGTCGCTGACAAAAATCTGTGCTTGAAGTGAAAACCACAGCCTTTGAGATTTGTGGCTACGACTCGAGGAACATTGTGCTTTGAGGCGGGAGTTTCTGTACCACGCTTATCATTAAAACACGACGATTATTAATTAAGTATTCTAAATTAAAACATGTGCATCCTAATTGGCTCGTGTAGGAAGCGGTGCGCTGCGGTGCGCCAACGTCGGAATGTAGGATGACTGCGTCACTTGAGAACTTGAGGGCGCTCGCAAATCCACCCTTGTCCTTGAGAGAGCGCGCAAGCATCGTGCGTTCTATGCGCCCCTCACTCCCCGCTCGCTTTGCTTCTTTAAGTTTAAGGGGGGGGGGGGGGGAGACTGAAGTCCGCTCTGAACATCGCCCGGGCATGCTTTGGCGCCGTTAAGCGCTCTCGGCTCTAGACGCGTCTGCTTACAGAGGCGTCACCTGCAGGGGGCAAGAGTACAACGTATAGTACATGCTGATATGCCGTTGCTGCTCTCCTTGCCTCCTCTCACCACTTCTTTCATGCTCTTCTCCCCTTCTCAAAGGCGCTGCGCCGGCTGTGCCACGCTCACAGTGCCATTTGCTGACCTTTCTTTCCTTCCATTTTAAATAATCACCCCTCCGTGCTCCCGCACGGGTTGCAGAAAGTAGTGCCTTGTTTTCCTCTTTGATCAAGCACGTCTCGTACTGGAGAAGCTTGTGAGAACGACGCGCGCTCTAACAGCCACCATGATTTCGGATTATCGCAGCTACCAAGTTGGCGCTACATCTTAGGGTCTTTCTCATTTCGGAAATTTGCCCATCGATATAATTAATCGCGTAAGGTTTCCCATATATCATAAAGATATCTTTTCTTTCCACAGTGTAATGGATCGAACTTTCCGATCCTTGTTCTGAGCGTAGTTCGTACAAATATTCGCTGACATTTATTGAGGAAGATATAAAACAGTAGGACGCATGTCGTACCAGTGCGCATAAGAAAGTGTTTGTGGATTTTCTTGTACATTTTCACGATTGTTCTAATAGTGTTCTGTGAAGCAATGATTCTTCAGGATTTGTCAGTGTGAAAATAAAATATCACGAGAAATAATGTGCCAATGGCTCCACCATGTCCTTGTTTTTGGGATGCCACCAACATTGTAACCTTAGAAAAGGCAGTACAACAGACACGTTACGCAATGCGCGTGATTCTAACATGCAAGCATAGGCGTGCGCACGAGGGGGCAGCCCCCCCCCCCCCCCGAGTCACCTAAGGAGGGGGGGCGCAAAGTCTGCCCCATACATTGACTTAATAAGGAGCGGGGGCGCTGGTATGAGCCTTCGCCCCCCCCCCCTTCTGAAGGGGAACCCTGCGCACGCCTATGCATGCAAGCATGGATTCAGCTTAATGCTTACATGTGCACCGGCCACCACGGTGGTCTAGTGGTTATGGTGCTCGAGTGCTGACCCGCAGGCAGAGGGATCGAATGCCGGCCGCATTTTTCGATGGAGGCGAATATGCTTGAGACCTGCGTACGTGGACTTCGGTGCACGTTAAAGAACCCCCCGTGTACTAAATTTCCAGAGCCCTCCACTACAGCGTCTCTCATAATCATATGACGGCTTTAGGACGCTAAACCCCAGCAATTATTATTATAATTATAAATGTGCACCCTTCATCTCTAACATTAACACCCTTATGAAAGGCTTTAACACCCTCTTTTGCATGCACACCCTTCTCTTAGGGTGTATATAAAGCAAAAAAAGGGTGTTGTACCAAGGAAAAAAGGGTGTAAATTTTAAAAACACCTTTTACACCCTTAAGGGTGTAAAAAAGTTTAGTGTGTGTCCTTCAATTTTTCATCACGTTTATGTATGGAAAACATAAATGACTAGTGCTAATATAAGAATCATGACATGTAATGTACAGCATGACTTGCATTCTACGCTCATGGCGTGCTGGTGGCCGTTTCGATTGCTTGATATACACCAGAATTGGTATTGCATGACGTGACTGTATGACGAACATGTGGCCGCTGGTAACATGACAATCACGACTGGAATGTCTTGTACAACGCCATTCACAAGCTATGCTCATGGTGCGCTTGCGCCCAGTTTGCTAGCTTGATATACACCAAGGTGGGTATTGCGCGACGTGACGATATCACGAACATAAATGACAGGTCCTAGCATGTAAATCATGACATGGGTGTTATGTAGAGCTTGATTTGCTTCTTGCTGGCTGCTTCGCAGTACATCGAATCCCACAACGCGTGGGATCTGCCGGGGTTTTTTTTAAATGCGAAGCATTTAGCGAACTTCGGCGACCTTGAGCGTATCTATCTATCTATCTATCTATCTATCTATCTATCTATCTATCTATCTATCTATCTATCTATCTATCTATCTATCGTTAATGGGATTTATACCAAATTTGCTAAGGCATAACAAGACTGTACGACGAACATAAATGGCTGCTCATATCATGAAAATCATGACTAACTAGTCATGAAAAGTATGATTTACATGCCGCGCTCATGTCGCGCTCGCGGCCGTATCGTTAGCTTGATATACACCAAATTTGGAATTGAGTGACGTGACTGTATGACGAACATAAATGACAGGTGGTAATATGCAAATAATGACGTGCATGGCATGAACAACATGATTTACATGACATGCCACGCTCATGGCGCGCTCGCGGCCGTTTCGTTAGCTTGATAGACACCAAATTTGGGACTGAGTGACGTGACTGCATGACGAACATAAATGACAGGTGGTAATATGCAAATAATGACCTGCATGTCATGAACAACATGTTTTACATGACATGCCACGCTGATGGCGCGCTCGCGGCCGTTTCCTTAGCTTGATATACACCAAACTTAATATTGAGCGACGTGACTGTATGACGAACGTAAATGACAAGTGGTAATATGGAAATCATGGCATGTCATGTGCGACATGACTTGCATGCCACACTCATGGCGTGCTCGCGGCCATTTCGTTAGCTTGATCGATATACACCAAATTTAGTATTGAGTGACATGAATGTACGACGAACATAAATTACCAGTGGTAATATGGAAATCATGACTTGTCATGTGCGACATGACTTGCATGCCACGCTCATGGCACGCTCGCGACAGTTTCGTTAGCTTGATATACACCAAACTTGGTATTGAGTGACGTGACTGTATGACGAACATAAATGAGAAGTGGTAATATGGAAATCATGACTTGTCATGTGCGACATATGACTTGCATGCCACGCTCATGGCGTGTTCGGGGCCGTTTCGTTAGCTTGAGGTTGTGATGCAGGTTTTTAGGGTTTGGTAATTTGTTTTAATTTGAGGCAAGGCCTCTGATCGGAACAGGAAGGAGCCATTTTCAAACACACAAAAAAAGGTATCTTTATCACAAAACGGAAAAGTGGAGAAAACGAGAAAAAAGGTAGCAGGACAGCTAGGAGCGCGTTTTAGCTACAGTGACTGGCAGTCTACCGACTGAACAACGTTCCGCGGAGCGTTCAAGGAAGAGACGAGTCACCGGCACCTGCGACACTTGAGTCGATGGAGCGGTGAAGTCCGTTACTGGCACGCGGTCTCGTTGGCGGCGAAGTCACTCGTGGAGAGGACGAGAAGTCGAGTCGGCGCAGAGGTCGCAGAAGGGGGCGACCTTGGCAAAGCAGGCTGGTGACCTTCCTGTCCACGTACTGAGCGTGGAGTCTGGCGGCAGGCCCCCGGGCTCGTCCCGTGGCTGGAAACCGGCAGCAGGAGTCCACTCGGCAACCGGGACGGCGAAATCTGCTCTGCTCGGAGGTTGAGCTGCCCGGACTAACTGCTCGGACGAGGGGAACGGGCCCGCCTCCAGTATCGCCTGGTTCCGAGGACGTCTGGAGGCAGACGCTGTCGGGCCCTTTGTGCTCGGGTCCGGAACCCGACGGCACAGACCCTGACACCAGCGTCTCTTCCGAGCTGCCCGAGTCAAACTCGCTCACGGCCTTCCCTCTCGTCGTCTTCCTCTTCTCCCTGGCGTGCCACCTTCCCATTGGTCATTGCCACACGTGCCATGACCCGCCGACGTCTTCTTTTTCTCGATGTGCCGCACGTGTCCGTTGCGCGGTGCTTTTATCGCGACACACCACCGCGTTTGGAACACATGCGACGCCACCACCACCACACAGCACTGAATACACCGCGCTCGCACTGTTCGCGCACTCACTCATCACAGAGGTACACCAAATTTGGTATTGAGTGACATGACTGTATGACGAACATACATGACAAGTGGTAATATGGAAATCGTGACATGTCATGAGCCACATGACTTGCATTGCACGCTCATGGCGCGCTCGCGTCCGTTTCGTTAGCTTGATATACACCAAAGTTGGTATTGGGTTACATGACTGTATAACGAACATAAGTGGCAGGTGGTAACATGAAAATCTTGGCATGCATGTTACCTACAGCGCCATTTGCATGCCACGCTCATGGTGCGCTTGCGTCCAGTTCGCTAGCTTGATATACACCAAAATTGCTTTGCGCGGCGTGACTGTATGACGAACATAAATCAGAGGTCGTAATATGTAAAACGCGACATGCAAATTGTGTAAAGCATGATTTTCTCCTTCTTGGCTGCTTCGCATTACATCGATTCCCACAGTGCGTGGGATCTGCCGGCTTTTTTCTTCTACTTCTTTCGGTCAGCATGCGCTGCGAATACGGAACGCTCAGTTACGGAGTCGTACATGTTGTCTGGCCGTACTATAGATGGAGATATTTGTTCTGTAGATCGTCGTACTCATCTTCCCGCTGATCGCGGACAGCATCGCGCGATAGTGCACGCCTCCGTGGCATGCGAAAGCACAGAGCACGATATTTTAAAAAAGATAAGTCGAAGAACGCACACGTATAGCGTTCAAGAAACCAAAACGACAAAACTCAATGCGTCCGATAGATTACGACCAGAAGGCGTTATAAACAACCAGTGTGTATTAAAACAGCGTTACTCGGCACGCTCTCTCCTTATACAGTCAAATCGCGGGATGAGTATTTTGTTTGATTTGCGGTGCACCGCTCATGCACATGTCCATGGCTTGTTTGTTTCGAAAAACTACGGCACACGCTATTGCGAAGGGTGTTGAGATACTTGTGACTAAAGAAATGAGTCGACGAATGCAGCACAGCGTTGCACAGGTCGCGCAGAAAGGACTCGGTTTCGATCTGTAGGTCTCCCCTGAGTCAGAGTCACCAAAATATTCTTGAGCCGGAATCACTCGGACTCACACTCACCAAAATGTTCTTCAACCGGACTCACTTGGACTCAAACTCACTAAAATATTACTCACCCGGACTCAGACTCACACTCGCGGCTCAATCTGAGTCTCAGTGAGTCCGAGTGAGTTCGCCGACCTATGGGAACATGTGCCCAAAAGAGGAACTTAGGTTCGCGAATGCCATTTTTTTCTCGCTGGAGCCATCGCCTGTTTCAGAACCCATAAGCCGCGAAGCTGCGGGTCGTTTTTCCAGCAAGAGTGTGGAGTGTGTTTATTTACAGCAAACACACCACAGATCCCATTTTATGACAAAAAGAAAAAAAGAAAACGGTTTCTTTACTTTCGCAAAACCAACGGACCATGGCATCTATATTGGTGACCTCAGCAATTGAGTTGGCGATGCGCACGTGGCCCAATTACGCTCAAAGCAGAAATTTGGGCTAGTTGATTACACTCTAAGAAAAAGTCGAGGATTTTGGGAATGTTTCTGCAGCACAACTATAATGGTCATCTGGCTTGCTCACGTTTCCTCTCTTGAAAACCCGGCTCTCGGCGCAATCCTATCAAGCATGCTATGTCACGCCGATAACGCGCGCGGCGTTGGTGACCGGGAAGTACCGGGACGGCGGTGATAACGCCAGGAAAGTACGCGGGTTAGGGGAGGAGGAGAAAAACAAGAGAGAAGGCAGGGGAGGTAAACCAGGCACATGCCCGGTTGGCTACCCTACGTGGGGGGAATGGGAAAGGGGAGCATAAAGATGAGAGAGAGAAAAGAGAAGGGAAGGAGAGAAGAAAATGGTCAGTAACTGTGCCGACGCGTAGGTAGCGGCAGCACTGCACAAAAGTCAAAGGCGTTCACATAATCCCTTAGTCCTCAAAAAACACAAAAGGGCTTTGACTGCCTTGAGAGCCGATGAAAGGCGAGGACGGTGCTCCAGCAGCATCTGCACGGAGAGCGGCCGATCGTCCAATCGTCGCAACGCGTCAGAAAGTTTTCGTCTCTCATAGGCATAACGAGTGCAATGGCATAGCAAATGATCGATGTCTTATTCGGTGCCGCAGACCTCACATGCCGCACTGTCGGTCACTCCAATTAGAGTTGTGTAGGCCTTCGTGAAGGCCACCCCCAACCAAAGCGGACACAGAAGCGAAGCTTCACGTCTACGAAGTCCGGATGGAGGACGGAGTTCCAGTTGAGGGTTTATTTGGTGGAGTCTCGTATGTCGTATGTTTGGTGTGTTCCACTCCAGGAGACAGTCTTCGTGCCAGGTGACGAAGCAGCCTTGCAGCGTCTGTTCTTGAGAGAGGAATAGGGAAGGAGCGTTCTTCTTGATGGGATGAGCGAGCGGCGTTGTCTGCGGAATCATTGCCATTGATCCCACAATGACTAGGTAGCCACTGAAAATTAACCTCGTGGCCTGCTTCTTTGACGTGGTGATGGAGTTTGACAATTTCTTACGTGAGCTGCTCCTGACAACCTCGTCGGAGAACTGACTTCATGCACTGTAAGGCCGGTTTCGAGTCGGAAAACAGCCCATTCGCTCGGTCTCTGGGATGCGATGTACTCTAGGGCACCGCGCAGAGCCGCAAGTTCTGCCGCCGTAGACGTAGTGATATGTGACAGCTTGATTCGCAGGGTTATTCCTCGAGCTGGTATCGCCACCGCACCGCCAGAAATGGACACTGTGGTCGAGCCATCGGTGTAGATGTGCACGTGGTTACTATAAATTTTGTGCAAGAGGTGTAGGCTCTATTGTTTTAGAGCTGGCGCAGGCAAATTTGATTTCTTCTGCACTCCAGGAATTTAAAGACGTACTTGTGGAAGGGTCAGGCACCACGGAGAGAGAGTAAAACGTCTTTATTGATGTTTGAATGGCGAAGGAGAGCGTGGGAGGAACCCCTAGTCCGGGGTCCCTAAGATGACTCCAGCGACGAGTCGGGCCCGCTGTATTACGGCTCGGAGGACCTCGGGAGGTCCGTCGCGGAGAGTATCATCCCACAGCTCCTCTTTACGTAAAGGGTGAAGGAAGACTGGTAAAAGGGGGAAGATGCTTGCAGTGCACTGAATTGTGACATGGAAGGTCGTCGGCGAGTTACCGCAGCCGGGGCAATGGTCTGCATAGCAGTGCGGGTAGAATTTACTGAGAGTTGCAAGATTTGGGAACGTGTTGGTCTGCAGCTGGCGAAACGCTACTGCCTCCTCTCGCGAGAAAGATGGCGGTGGCGCGCTGTAAGTGCGACGGTCGTGCGTATAGTAACGAAGAATGTCTTTGTAAGTGAGAAGAGGATCCCCCCACCCTGAACTCGTCGACTCGCCATGCCGGGCCGCCCGGAGGGAAATTTCGCGGGCGACAGCGTGTGCTCGTTCATTGCCCGGCAGAGAGGCATGACCAGGAGTCCAGAGTAAGTGGATACGAAAATTAGCACTTAATTCAGTGTGCGGAATCTGGTTGAGAATTTGGTGTGCCGCTCTTGGGACGCCATGCCCTGACAGAAATGCCCGACATGCCTGTTGCGAGTCTGTCAATATATACGCCTCCCCTCGAACACGAACGGCGTGTCGAATCGCAAGAGCAACACCAAGAATTTCACCATAAGCGGCATTCGTCCCACGCATAGCAGCGCAGTCCTGCAGGGAGTCGGTGCCATCCAACACTGCCGATGTGTAACCCTCGTTAGTGCGTGCGGTGTCCGTGTACATAGTATGCGATTCTTCGATGTCTTCAAGCATGCGGCTAAGATATCGTACTCGGGATTTTCGCCGTCCCCTTGTCATGTACGGGGTGCATGTTACGTGGTAAGGGATGAATACTTAGCATTTTCCGTATCGCAGGCCCTAATGTAGTGGGACGGGTTTCAAGCTGAAGCGGTGGGACGGAATATCCTAGCCGTGAGAGGAGATGGCGGCCAGTAGGGGTGAGTAGGAGGCGTTGGCGCTGACTGACCCTGTCCGCCTCTAGCAGCTCGGCGAGTGTGTTGTGTGTCCCCAAATTAAGAAGACGACGCGTGGGAGTGTAGGTCGGAAGGCCGTGGGCCAGCTTAGTAG